>VYZV01000709.1:24036-34598 GCA_013401275.1 Pandion haliaetus | reverse complement strand
CCCTGAGGGACACCACTTGTTACTGATCTCCGTTTGGACATTGAGCCTTTGACTGCAAGTCTTTGGATGTGGCCATCCAGCCAATTTCTTACCCACTGAACAGTTCATCCACCAAACCTGTATCTCTCCAATTTAGATACAAGGATGTTGTGTGGGACCGTATCAAAGGCCTTACAGAAAGAAGGTAGATAACATCATTGCTCTTCCCTTATCCACCAACACAGTCACTCCATTGCAGAAGGCTAATGGATTAGTCAGGCATGATTTGCCCTTGGTAAAGCCATGTTGGCTGTCTCTAATCACCTCCCTGTCATCCATATGCTTTGATATAGCTTCCAGGAGGATCTGTTGCATGATCTTACTGGGCACTGTCATGAGGCTGAATGGTTCATAGTTCCCAGAGTTCTCCTTTTTAAAAATGAGTGTGATGTTTGCCTTTTTCCAGCCACTGGAGACTTTGCCTGACTGCCATGACTTTTCAAATACGATGGAGAGCAGCTTAGTGACTACATCTGCCAGTTCCCTCCAGACCCTGGAATGCATCTCATTGGGTCCCACAGACTTGTACATTCAGGTTCCTCAGATGGTCTTGAAACTGATCTTCTCCTATGATGAGTGGGACTTAATTCCCCTGGTCCCTGCCTTTAGATTCAGGCTCAAGAGATGTGGGAAAAACAATTGCTAGTGAAAACTCAGGCAAAAAAATTGTTTAGTAGTTCAGTCTTCTCCATGTCAGTTGTCACTAGATCCCCTCCTTTCACTTATTGGGGGTGTACAATTCCTTTTCCTTACCGAACATACCGTAGAAACCCTGATTATTCTTCTTCACATTCCTTGCCAAATTCCTTGCCAGCTGTGTTTTAGCTTTGCTGATCCCACCCCTACATTCCCAGGCAACATCCCTATATTAATCCCAGGATAAATGCCCCTGATTCCACTGCCTATGCAATTCCCTCTTGTGTTTGACCAGGACATCCTGACTCAGTCATGCTAGTCTCCTGCCTTCCTTGCCTGATATCTTGCATATGGGAATCAATAGTTCTTGTGCTCTTAAGAAAAAAGTCTTTAAATACCTGCCAGGTCTCTTTTGCTCCTTTATCCCCAAGGGCTGTCTCCCAGGGTTTCCCATCCACCACTCCCTTAAACAACTGAAAGTTTGCTTTCCTAAGTTTAGAGTCCTGACCTAGCCTATATTCCTCGAGATCGTGAATTCCACCAGGGCATGATCACTACAGCCCAGGCTACTACCAGTCTTGACTTTCCAGTGAGTTCCTCTGCATTAGTGAGCAACAGGTCCACTAATGCATCTCCTCTGGTTAGGCTTTCTACCACCTAGATTAGGAAGTTATCCTCAAGAGTCTTCTTGACTGCTTGCAGCTTGCTGCGCCACTTTTCCAGCAGATGTCAGGACGATTGAAGTCCGCTAACATGATCAGGGCCTGCAAGTGTGATGCTTCCTGTAGTTGAAGTAAGAATACTTCATCGACATCCTCCCCTTGATCAGGTGGCCTGTAGCAAACATGAACCATAACGTTTCCTTTGTTGGCTTGGTCTCTAATTTTCAGGGATAAGCTCTCAACTTGTACACTGCTGTTTTTAAAAAAACAGCTCTGTGCAATCAATCCATTTTTTTTATGGAGAGGGCAACCCCTCCACCCTTCCTTTCTTGCCTGTCCCTCCTGAACAGTTTATGGCCATCGACTGCAGCGCTCCACAATCATGCGAGTCATCCCATTAAGTTTCAGTGACAGCGATCAGATCATAGCTTTCCAGCTGTACAGTGGCTTCCAACTCCTCCTGTTTGTTATCCATGCTGTGTGCATTGGTATAGACACACTTTAGCTGGACTGCTGACTATCTCACCTTTTTGGTGGAAATCTTTTTGGAGGGTTGGGGTCATTCCTCACTACTTCAGTAGGTGCACTCATCCACCCTGGTGCTTGCGAGTACACTGCTGTCATGGCTTTGCACTCCAACCCCCAAGTTTGTTAGTTTAAAGCATGATTCACCACGTCAGCCACTCTGCCAGCAATGCTTTATGGTATGTCCCAGCATTCAGAGTACAGTCAACAGGTGAAAAAAATGGTAACTAGCTCAACATATACAAAAAGGCAGGACACCTCACATCACATGCAGTTAAGCTGGAGACTCAATACCACAAAATACTGTGAATGCTAAAGATGTTATGTGGTTCAGAAAGTAATTGGACAAGTTCATGGAAAAGAGCAGTCCACAGACATGAACTCAAAAGTCCCCAAAGCACTTTTGTTGCATGTTTGCATGGCAATTCTGTTCTCCTAGTATTTCTCAGTTATCTAACATTCACTACTGGTAGGAACAAAGCACAAACCTAGACAGAATTCTTTGTGTGGTCTAATACAGCAATTCCTGTATTATGCAATTATAAATGCACAGAGATACACATATTGCTGACCACACTATTAGTGCACTTTGAACACAGCATCTCCAAACCTGAACCAAAACAATGTCTTTGGTGGGGCAGGGAAAAAAAAAGTGCAGAAAGAGGGAGGGGGCAAAAGGAGACTGGTACTTAAAAATACAGTTGCTATTTATAGACATTGTTGAAATATACCATTCCCCCAGAAATTGCTGGGGGAATGGTATAATGCTTGAGTATTGATGTTTGCATTTTTTTCTGTACAACTGTGAGCCTGCTGTACCCAAGATGTACATATAAAGTAATTATAGCCACAGACAGAATTTTCAGAGAAGCCATAAGCAGAAATTGATTATTTCAATAAAACAATAGGAAATGTTGGTTACATATTTAATATACTGGTTAGATAAAAACTAAAGCAGCACCTTTTTAAAGAAATGCTCTTGTTGGTAAGTTAAGCCCTATAGAAGCACAGATGGGAGAGCAGATGGTAGCCTATACAAAAACTGTTCACTAATTTCAAACACAAAGTCTATTGTAAGTACAGGAGACAAAGACCTGATAACACAAATGCCAACCTGTCTGAATGACATCCGCAAGTTTATCATCAAGACTAAAATCATTTTACTTCTAAAACACTCAAACTTCTTAAAGTAGTAATTGAGGAGGTACCTGTGTAAATCTGGATTCCTACACAGCCATTTTGAGTAATTTTTAAAAGAAAAATTTGTATGAACATAGTTAATTTTTCTTTTACAGTTAAGACTAACTTTTAGTTACAGCTGGTGAAAAAATACAAACTACTCATAACCACATTATATTCATATAAACATAATTTACAGAAGATTATTTTGGCAAGTACTTACGCAAAGGATTTTGCCCTTCGCTGGCATAGTACTCATACATGCCACTTTTCACAAGTGTATCGTAGTGGGGCAGGAAGTCAATTCTCTCCTTGGTTGCCAAAAGCAGCATTTGATCAACTGACTGTAGCAGATACAAAGTAACTCCATCTTGAACAAGTTCACCTGCAGTGAAGATGAAATATAAAGTATATTGAAGAGCACTGCACCAGGCAACTTCTGGTCTCAAAACCAGTACAGGTTTAGTCTCAGGTAATACCTGTATTTTCTTAGGCATTGACTGCTCTGCATCCTAGCAACAACATTTAATTTAAAATCTTTTCACATTTCCAAGCTTAATAATGCAAGTTTTCTCAGGTGATAGCTATTTACATGCCATTTTTCCTATCATTTACAAAATTTGTGGTGGAAGGTAAAAAATTACCTTGTAAAACTGTCATCATAATAACAAGTAGTTGTTAAAAACTTGTTTGTAAAAGTCAATTTTGTAACAATTCTTGGCAAACTATTACAGGATTTGTACTTCCAGTTAATTACTGCATGTCAGAGTAGAAACAATCATCATGCGGTCGTTACAATCAATATAAGAAATAGCTGTATTTATTTTGCCATCCAAGATACTTACTGAAGTTGTCTTCTGTAATTTCCTTCCTGCTTGTTGTGGTGATAACAAAGTTTTCATCAGCAGCTATGCCAAATGCCTACAAAAATTAGAGGTTATTCAGTTATGACAACTAAGTACACCATAAAGCATTCAGATAAATGAAAAAAAAAAAAAAAAAAAAAAAAAAAAAAAAAGCAGTCTTTCTACTCACTTTGCCACAAACTACTGAGAGGTGACCAAATATTCTTCCCGTATTAACTCAGAACACAGTTTAATTCCAGAATTTCATTGGCTTTCTCAATTTAGCCAAAACTGTCTGTACTAGAGTAGCTCAGTTTTTTTACCTGCTTAAAATATGTTCTAATGAGCAACAGGAATTTTAAGGAGGAACTGTCTCACAGGTCATCACCTTGAAGGCTGAGGAACAAGACTGAACAGCTCTACTTCAGACTGCGCAACTACAACAGCAATAGTCATGATCCAGAGGGTGTCTCATATTTAATTGCACTCTTTTCAGGCATTAAACCAACCAACTATTTCTTAACACTGGATACACATTAAAGTCTTTGTTCTTCAATTATATCATACAGTTTAAAAATATTATTAAGATTTCTTATAGAAAATTCTTTACCATTAAAACACTTAAGCATATTCTTCTGAACCTAAATAATCTTTGCCACTTTGCTGCCTCCAACTTTTAAACACGTTTCTGTAGCTTTGGACTTTTTATCATGCTTTCTACATACATTTATATGCCTCTACATCTGCCCTAATTTTTGCACCCTGACATCCAACACTCATCTATTATTTTGAGAAAGAGATTAAATATCTGTATTTTCTCCTGCCTTTCCAGGTCTTTGAAAATCAGGTAAATGTCAACTCTGGTCTTGTTTAACTCCACCAACCCTTTCAGTCCCGTGGTCACGACTGACAGGTGCTTTCTGCACTTTTAGCCAGATTCTTCCCTGAAGCTCTTTCATTCCCTGTAGCAGCTTGCCCTCATTGTTTCCGATACCTCTTCCTTTCCACCCCTAGTACTGTACTGAGACTCACAAAAGTATTTTTAGAACACTGCTTAAAGTTTCATCAGAAGTCTGCTTTCCATCTTTCAGTTACCTTCTCCCTGTGACTATGTTAAAGATACAGTTAATATCCATCAGCATAATTAGCAAAATTGTCAAATTTCTCATAGCACTTGGTGCAAGTGAAATAAATGGAGATGACACAAAGAGACTGATGTTCAGACTTAAAAGTCTGGAGTAATTATTACTTTTTAACTCTTCTACGTTCAGATCACTTCAACTTAACCTCTCACGTCACATAAATTTCAACATGGCAAACCTGTGCAGGAAAAAAAATAAATTGCTCAGAGCAAGGAAAACAAGCAATAAAAAACATGGATACTATAAAAGTAACCATTGTGCTATTCGAGGTTAATATAGAATAACTGAACTAGAGAGTTTTACATTTGAAAGCACCAGATAAGCATCTTTTCCCTCCAGGTATAATTACAGCTTCCCTGTTTTCTGCACCTCCCACAAGCTCTCCTGCTCTCAAAACCTTGTGAAGAGTGCAGCATTTACTTTAAGGCAGCAAGAAGTTAGGATGAGGTAATGCATGTGCAAGACAGCAGCCTGCTAACTGAGCAGGCACAGCCTCCTCCTTCTGGTCCTCTCCTCTGTTCCTTGGGTGAGCCTCAACTAAGCCAACTGCAACAGCCTCACAGGCAGAGCTACACCTGCATTTCCTGGGTGAGACCAGCATTACTGTATCTACTGGCAGCACATCCTTTCCACTTCGCTCCAAATGGCTGTCATTTCAAGATAAGCTACTAGGCAAGTTCATGGACCAAGTTTGGCAGCCCTAACTGTAGATAACCTGTTTTTCTTGTCTGTGCCAGAATTTAAGAGGCCGCATCCTCTGTAAACTTTGGCCAACTCGGAAAATGTCTCAGTTTGAAAGCTTCACTTGTATACAAGACCTGTTTGTTTTACTTCCTCCTTCCCTCTGTTGCATACTTTTAGTATCCCAGTCCCAGCCTCTACCCATTATGCCAGGTAGTGGTGAGGTGCCTGCACAGTTGTCCCATTATGTGGATGTGGTCATCCCTGAATAAAAGTCAACCTACTAGGTAATTTACTTGAACAGCTGATGAGGTTTCATTTGATGCTGATAAACAATGTTTAGTCAAATGTTTCATTTCTCACTACGATTCTCTCATGTAAGAGAAATCATGGTATCTTTTGTTGACTTGATATGAAGTTCAGGTTTCACTGCTGAGCCCCTTTCAGCCTAGTACTGTACCCTTTTTCAAATAAGCACTGAAGATGCACCCAGTTCTTAACTTCAGAAGATTCATGTGACAACCTAGCAGTACTTTCAGATTATAAATCTGTTGGGTCTTCTGAAAATTGTCCAGATGCACAATCATGATCTAGCTTTTGATGTCATCAAAATCTTGAAGAGTACAATAGAATCACTATACTCAGAAATGCCTCTGCACATTCACAATGAAAGCATCTTTGGACGTTACTGTGTTAAAACACATGAGCAGAAAGCTTTTTTTTTTTTGGATACAAAAGAAAAGATTCTTGGGGAAAAAACAAAGACAAGCTCCAAATTAATCCACAATCTAGGAGGAAAAAAACCCACTAATTGTATGCTTTCTAAAAAGAGGTAGATATGTGAAAAGACAAGGATTCCTAAACTATTTGTTACATATGGTCACCACATGCAACCGCAAAAGTCAAAAAGTTAAAAGATGAACAGTTGTATGCATACAAAAGAGAAAAAAGCCACCTAACACCTAAAAAGTAGAGAAGATTAGATCAATAAACCAAATTTTGAATATTCTGGGAAAACAACCATAGCTGTTCACTAAGAGCCATTTAAGTTGTTCACTAAGTCACACGTGCAGGCATACTGAGTGTACGCTGCAGAGTTTTGGTGCCAGAGCTGCAGAGGTGACCAGTGCAGGAGGAGGCGATGAATTGCCCTGACCCAGTCATAGCCAGTGCCAGACGGCTCTCAAACTTATGGAAGACAAACGAGAAGCAACAGAGGAGATGCATCAGAGGAGACATTGCTGCAGGGATGGCCCCAAAGGTGTTGGGGCCCATGGCAGCAGATCCATGCCAGGGCAGGGAATTTCCCCTCTCTGCCCTCCTACTGCCATGGGGCTGTGGCCTGTGGACAACCCACTAGAGCAGAAGAAAACCAGTAAAGAGCACAAAGAAGGAGCAGCAGCAGAGGGAAACCCTGCACGTGGCCCTGACCTCTCACATCGCCTGCTGCCTTAACAAAGGAATTGGGATTGACTGAGCATGGCACACAGGGAGAACAAGGGAAGCTTGGACTAGGAATGGGAGAAGAGCAGTGGATGACAGAAGATGAACTTGGAGAAGGGGGAGGAAAGGCATTTCCCTAAGTGTTTAATTCCCCCCCAAATCAATAATCAAAAGTTGTGTTAACTGGCAGTAAGTTAAATTAAGAATAATTCCCTGAGTCGAGCCTGTTTTGCCTGCAGCAGGATGTCAGTCATTATACCTATGAGTTGATACACAAGCCAAAAAGCTGTCTTGTTCAAACAAAAGAAATACATTCTTTAGAAACTGGAGGCTCACTCTGGACCACTGCCTATGTTTCCTGATAAATAAATAAAGCTAACAGCTCTCAATTTGTTGTTGGATGTTTATGACATGAGATTAATATAATGCTAAAAGGTAAGAGTTTGAAACAGCCAAATGAATGCCAGATGCCCAAGAAGCTTTCAGCAGAGCAATTTACAAGATATGAAAGTGTGAATGAATTGTGATGCCTCCAACCCTTAAATCTGAATCAAGAAGGAAGGTTCAATTTATGTACTTGCTTCAGTCACAGGTTTTCTTTATAAACTAAAAAAACTACAAATCCACAAATCACAGACAACTCCTCAGCAGCTGAGACCCCTTCAAGCAGGCCTCAGTTTCTTTTCTTTCACATATTAGCACATAAGCACCAAAGCAAATTCTGCTGCTATTTGATCTGAGCACACACTGCAAGGCTGACCTGGCTACTAAGCCAACTAGAACAATTAACATGAAGTAAACATAGATTTCACCTCTAGATTTACCATCTGCCTTGGAAAAGGTGTTTAACAACCAAATGTTCAACATTGTGTGTATACCACCACAGCGTGCAATAACATGGACAGGCTTGAAGCAGTAAGTGAAGGAGAGGTAACACACTGTAAACACAGCATCATTGGTCTGCTTCCAGTGGTCCTCCAGTCTATTACCATAGACTGGTAATCATTTCCAGTGCTGACTTTCTAAACTGAAGGAATAGAACAGTCTCACACATGACAGACTTAGGTAAAAGAGTGAAATCGAAACTACAACTACTTTAGAGAAGACATTTAACCCCTTGCAATCCAAACTTTTCAACACAAACAGTTGTTTCCTACAATAAGTAACTTCCATACCTTTAAAATGCTCGGTCTCCTATGGTAACTGCTCCCAGCAGGCAGACGCATGAGAATGATGTGAAGAACTGGCCTTAGAGCTTGGTGATGTAGCCAAGGGATACCAGAGACCTAACAGCCACCTTCCACAAAGTGGCACCTAGTCTAGAAATAATTTTCTGGCTAATAGAATTGTATTGCCAATGCGAACCTCTTAAAGGGGACCTGAACTGTATCAGTTAAATGTAAAGAAATCCAGTAATGGCATTTTCAATGCTGTCCTTTACAGCTACTCATTTTCACAAGACTTAGCTACATACCTCAGCTAACTAATGTGATAAAAAGCAACACAGCTTTACTTTAAGTATTTCGCATTGATCCAGCAGCTCCTTTGCAGCAACTTGTTCAGAAATCTAAAAAAGGAACCTAAATGCCACATTCAAACTCTGAGAGGCCTGTAGCCTTCTGTAACTTTGCATGTGATGAACTGCCTCATGCTATTTGCCAATTTTACACCTGAAAGATACACGTCTATCAGTTAGCTACGCTGCTTTATGCCACATTAAAAAGAATTATCAGTCCAAATTGAGAGAAATCTCTTAGATAAACAAATGGATGAAACTGTAAAATACATTTGGGAAAACAGATTTTATTCTCAAATCACAGATTTTCAAACCAAGAACCGTCTTTCAGTAGTGCTTATGGATACTGAGATATTTGTATCACACCTCAATTATTCATACAACTAGGTAACATTAGATAATAAAGACCTTGCTGGAAGTGATTGACAATAACCATATGTAACTCATAAGAGTGCTAATGAGATAAACTTTTCCAGTCCACTGTTAGGTCAACTAGTCTCAACATGACAACCTGCTGAGGATCTGGTAGCGAGGATCTGGTACTGAGCACTCGTGGTAGGAGAGCAAGTATGGTAACAATCACCTTCAATCATAATCTGAATGAGCTTGCCTAATGTCAGAATACAAACATGTATCATCTTTGGACACCAACAGGAAGGGGATCCAAAAGTCTCTGAAAAAGCAGTTGCATTCAAGAAAGATAGATGTTATTTCTAAGCATTTCTTGGAGCTCTAAGCAAAGAGTTGTATATTACAGAAATACAGGAACACCCAGTAGCCCGTATCTCCTGGGCAGATGGTCACTAGAGACAACCTACAGAAAAAAACCAGCAGTGAACCCTAGCGTTCTGAAACATTTTCCAACCATCCTTTATTGACAGTCACCTCCATCTAAAGAATGAATTACAGAAGACAACATTTGCAGAACTTGAAGTGCTTTGTCCTCTGTCCTACTTAAAAGTTTCACTACTTTCAGAAGTTCTATTGATACGCTTCTAAATATTTACAAAAAGGTATCAATGAAAGGTGTTAAGAAGTGAACAGATGGTTCAACAGAAACACTAAGAACATTGCTACCTATCACAAGATCCAGTAATATAAGAAGTTTTTATGTGGTATCTTAAAGTAAAGCTTTACACTAATTTTGGTGGAAAAACAGAAAGAAAAACAAGAGAGGAAAATTGCGTGACAGAAGCTCTCTACAGAAGCCACATACAAAAATCTATGAAATCTTGTCCAGAACAATGAGTTAACTCAGACATCTTTTCAAGATTTGCAAGATATAACAAGTGGAAAGTGGGGACCCTAGAATTTATGCAAAGAGCATGCTGTCATTACTGGACTTATTCAGTCTAGACAAATACAGTAACTTTCACAAGCCAGTGTGTCTAAAAACACGATCACAAATATTAATGAGTACAGCTATCAGCCAAAATTTTGACATCAACTCCATACAGCTTCCACCATGAAAATACTTTGTATGACATCACTTGTTAAAGTAACAAGAATTCAGAAGCCACTCTTCAGAAGCAAAAAACACTTGGTCACATTAAGAAGCTGCACCTGGATAACTAATGCTAAAGGAACACATATGCTCTGCATCTGACTGTATTCCCAGCACTCAAATTTGAGCAGGAACTTAAAAACCACACAGCTTTCCAAATCAGTCAACACATAGTAAGGTAGTATTTAAGTGCACAAAGCTATGCAAACTGCATCCTTCTTCCCACTGAAATGTCAGTAACAAAGTCGCTATACACAAGCATTTCAGTGAAGCCTCAAATACAACATGACAGTTTTGGAAAAAACCTCACAATATTGTTGCTTCTTATACATACTTTACAGTACCTCCAACAGTTTCCTTAAAAATCAAGGGAAACTTGTTTTGTGTATG
>VYZV01000709.1:8437-18547 GCA_013401275.1 Pandion haliaetus | reverse complement strand
CCCGCGCCGCGGGGCCCGGCCGCATGGAACTGTGGTGGTGGTCGGGGCGCGCGGGTCCCCTCGGCCGCGCGTGCCCCCGGCCGCCGGAGGGACGTTAACGGCGCGGCCGGCCCCGCCGCCGTCGTCGCCCTCCCTTCCCCCACCACCCTCCGCCGGCGGTACCTGGCAGACGGCGCTGCGGAAGCCGCGGTAGTTGTCCTTGCCGTAGCTGAGCACTTTCTCGTCCTGATCCGCTTGCTCCCGGCGCCGGTCGAAGAGAAAGACGGTGCGGTCCCCGCTGCCGCGAGGCGTCAGCAGCACCGGCCTGCGAGCTCCGCGGCTGCCTCCCGCCGCCGCTGCCATATTGGGAAGCCGAAAACGCGGAAACCGTCCCGCAGCGATGGCGGCGGCGGCGGCAACGGCGGTATCTATTGCCTGGCCCGCGAGCTCCCCCGCCTGGCGCTGCCCGGCCCGCGCGCGGAAGCCCCGGCCGGGGAAGGAAGAGGAGGAAGAGGAGGAGGAAGAGGAGGAGGAGGAGGAGGAGGAGGAGGAAGAGCCCGGCGGGAGGCCGGGGCAGAGTCCCGGAAGGGGAGGGGAGGGAGGCTGTGCTGGCGCGCAGGGGCGACCACAGTGCCGCCAGGCGGGTGGAGAGCGGCCTGGAAGCGAAANCAGCGGTTGAAGCGCCCGGGGCCGCCGCCGCCTCCTCCTGGGCGGGGGGGGCGGCGAGGGCCCTGCGTCGTCGATAGGGCCGCCAGCGGGTCCCCCTCGCCTGGCGGACGCATCTCCAGGCCAGCCCGGGCAGCGGCGGCCGGCGGCGCCTCAGCTGAGGCCCGGCGGTGGTCGGTTGTAGCGGTGGCGTAAGGAAGGGTCTCGTCCTTGGGGCTTCGGCCTGGAGGCGCGAAAGCCTAGTTCGTCCGCCTTAAAATAAACCGGGCAGTCGAGACCCGGAAGCTGTGGTTTGTTCTTCAGTGCTTGGAACGCTTCTCCTCCTCTGAAGGGAAGAGTTGGTGTATTGTCTTCAGTCTTAAACATCAAATTTCGATTAAAGCTTTAACGAAGTTTTTGTTTTTGCAAAACCCTCGTGACTTTTGCATTGTGCTATTACAGAAGAATGGCAGGACTAGAGTAGCTGCAAAACTGCAGCTGAAGTAAAAGAATTCAAGAAGTAAATACAGTCTTTTAAGGAACCAGGAACCAGAGAAACACACTTGTCAGGAAACTGTCAGGATCTTTTGCTTTCTCATTCATTGTAGGGTAGACCAATAGCTTTTCCTACGGTGATAAACACTAGGGACGTAGTGGGGATACACTTTATAAACGAGCTTAGAGAAATAAGTTCAATAATCACAATTTATGCGCTCGGGCTTGTGGAAGGTGCAGCTTATGCTTCTGATGGGGTTAACTTGGATAAACAATGTGTTACAGGTTTTGTGTGTTCTCGTTGCACTTGCAGTTTGTTCTTTCATGCTGCATCTTGTTTTTACGCTCTGAGTTTATGCACAGCGTTTCAGTGATGTCAGGTGAGTGTAACACTTTAAAGAGTTGCCTCAGTGCTTGCTATCATTTCTGAGAGAAGTCTGTGGTCTAAGCATACATAAATGTTGTAAGTGGAAACATTGAAGCCTGACATTTTCATTGTCTGATACAACTGCTTTTACAGATTGAGATCTAGAAGGCATATATGGCTGGACACTTTGATCTCTGACCTTCAGTCCCTCTAAAAAGATGATATCCCCCACCCTCAGTTGTAAATTAACTATTTTCAAGCTTTGGTGGTACAAAAGTGCACGTTCCCTGATCTCTCATTTAGCAGTGTTTGAGGGGTATGCGTAGTCTTCCTAGGGTAGGAACATGAAATGAAAGAGAAAATCGAAGGAACACAGTCCTACCTGCTCTGTCCTGCTTGTCTAGAAAAGGTACAAGCAGGAATGCTCAGAAGAGTGCAGCTGCTTCTGTTTTAAGGACTCTTAGCTGTGAAAGGAAAGGATTGTGAGGGCATGTAGGAGAGGTTTGTAAAACAGTGAAAGTAACAAATGATTATCAGAAAAAAGCCCCTCATGCAAGAACTGCGGTTCATGCAGTTGCACCGTAAGAAAGCAAATTGCATAGTGGAACCGAGCACTGCGGAGTTTTGTGAGGACAAAGAGCATTTGTGCTAGTCGGTTAAGAGAGGAAGGGTCTCTTGAGAGTTTTTGTATAGGCTGTGACTCAGAGCCCCCTGTAAATGATTACTTGATGAAATTTGGAAGGGCGTGTCAAACCTCATTACTTCATGAGTTCATTAAGCAGAATTTTGTTTTTCAGCATACTTGTAAAATATTTCTAGACTTGAGACACAGCGCTTCCCTTTTAGAATGCTAACTACTTAAGGGGAAAAAATGTGGTGAGTTATTTCATCTAGTTTCAAAATGAATATGCCAAGGGGGGAAGGATGGTTCTACCTGAAAACCTGAAATGCAGGCAAACTTCACTTGCATGAAAATAAGGTTCTTGTTATTCATCCTATCTGCAAGCTGGTTTAAAGAGTACCTGCATTTGCAAAGTTCTAGTTCTGCAGTACGAAGTATTTTGTTCTATTAGCAACTGAATAATTATTTTCAGTCCTCATGGAAAAGAACTTTCTCTGCTGGAAAAAGGAAGATTGCTTATATTGATCCACTGGATTTTAAAGTCAAATGTCATGTTAATTTTCAAAATTAATAGTAGCAGTAGAGTTACCAATTACTTGTTCATCTTGCCATTCGATATTTCAGATAATGCTCAGGAATGTGTTTTTTATGTGTGTGTGTGAATGTATTTGTCATTATGTCCTGCCTGTATCTAATTTTTTCATTCAAGGAATAAACTAAGTATCCGATTTCTTTGTATTAAGGGAGAATATGAACTAAGTTCCAGCCCTGGATGTTTTCGACAGTAGGTATTTTGTATACACAGAAAGAAAATCGCTGTGTCTTCACTAGAATAAAGCGCACAGCCCCTATAGTAGGGCTTGCTGCAGTGGCACAGTCTATTGAGTGACGCTGGATGCTACTGCCTGCATATGCTTTGTAGGTACAAAACTACAAATTCCAAATTGTCTAACAAAAAGCGCTGCTCCTCCTTAACAAAGTTTTTATATCTAAGAAGAGGAGCCTGTGGCATCTTGCATTCAGATCTCCATAGACCTTTGACATGGCCCGTTACAAAAAGTACCTTAGTGAGAACTCCTGAGGCGTGAAACAAAACAGCATCATTACTTGAACCGCTGAGATGTGGAAGGACAGCATCATTACTCAGAAAACTGGCTGAGAGACAGAAGGCAAATAGAAATAAACAGGGAATTGTAATCATAACATGCAAGCTAAAGGTAGATGTGGAAAAGTGGGTTACTGAAGTGCTATCTGGTGTTTCGTTTTTTTTCTGTTTCCTTCTCAGTAACTTGAAAAAAACAATTGAGCAACTAAAGTGACAAAATTTGTGAAACGCAATCTAGTTAGTGAAGAGGACTGTAAAGACAGTCCGTGGTTCTGAGATATCTTGACTAAGCTGATAACAGATTAAAGTGTATTTTTAAAAATTGAAGGCAACACAGGGAGAGATGGTGGAGGAGAGGGAGGGACAATGAACTGTTTGTTCACCCTCCTGTGGTCCAGATTAACTGTCAGCTGGGTTTTGTGAGTAAAACTCGTGTAAATTCTCACTGTTCATTGTGTACTTTTTTAACAAAAATACGTGACATGCTCATTTAAAATCCAAAGAAAATAATGGCTCTGATGACTACGGATAGGATATAAGTAGTTGTGGAAAGTGTGCTTAAGACATTTGGGGTTTCCGAACTAAGAAAATACTATAGTTAAAAGAATAAAAATAGGAAAGATAATCAGGAACTTCCAGTCTAATGAAGCAAGAAGAAGGGGGATGGAGTTATATTAAAAAATGTGCAGAACTGATAGGAAGATATCCTATCCTTTGACTGAACTGTGAAATATGTTTTCACATAATGAGAATTACTAATTTAGTGAGATTTAAAACCATTTTTTCTTTATATGAATAGAGAGGAGATAAAGAACTAGAAAAAATAAATAATGAAATTATGTCTGGGAGACGTACAAATCATATACTTTGGCCTTAGGGTAAAATATCTGAATAATACTGAGCAGGAAGAGTTTAAGTTAGAAAACAAGTCATCCCGTATCTTCTGATCATTGTAGAGTTTTTTGCACCATTTTCCAAAGCCGTATTTGGAAGGAGGACACCAGACTAGATGGATGGTTGTAGGATTTAGCCTGGCAGCTCTCCTAGGTTTGTCATGGAACTCTTTGAGGGAAACGGTGGCGATACCAGGGAACCTCTGTGAATAGTGAACTAGCAAGAAGCTCTTGCCGTTCACCCACCAGGGACAAATGACTGCAGCCAAAAATGCAGTGGTCATGAAATAAGTTTGATAGCAATCCACTGCATCTTGTGAGTACCAGAGTCACCTCTGTCATGGGAAATGAATGAGGATGGACCAAACCTTAAAAACTTCCTTCTTCTTTGAGACAGAAACATGATTGATTCTTGAACAGGTACGTGAAAACATGTCGCTGACAAATATGCATTGGGAGAAAAACGCAGTTTTTGATTTGTGGAAAGGCTGTTGGAGTATTAGATTAATGTCTTCAAACATTAATATTTTAATAGAGCACTGTTGCTGTTATGCTTGCAAAGATTTTTTTTTTTTTTAAGACCACTTCTGAAGAAGTCCCTTCAACCACACTCTTACAAGTCATAAAGACTGGGATCAAATATATCATTCTCTCCTGTAAGATGTGTTAAGAAATATGGAAACTTCATAAATACATTGTTACAGAAAAGGTCCTACTACACACATGGGAGATTATGCTTTTCAATTCCAGTTGATACTGCTGCTTCAGGGTCTTATTTGAGTATCTTCCAGCCTTTCTGTAGCTGGGCACCAATCACCACTTTTTTTTTTCTCTGGAAGGCTGCTTCCTCCTTTTACTCTTCCTATCACCTTGGCTTCTGGCACTGTTGGCTCACTCTTCCCTTTTACCCTGGACTAATGGCTGCTTTCTCCTGAACTGTCGAGGAGTGCCTTCATCACCAGCTCCACTAGCAGTGGCACCGTGGAGTCCAAGCCAACAGTGCAGGCGACACTGGTTGACTGCTTGGTCATTTAAATGTCTCTGCATGGCATTGCCCCATGCTCCGGATTTTGGGATGGTGACACGGTAACCGTTGCCCTGTCTTTCTCACTGTGGGAATCTTTTGCCGTGCAGAGATTCTGTGAGTGTGTATCACAGAGTTTTTGTTGTAGTGTATGCAGAAGACAGCTAGGATTTAAGGAGCTTCTAGGCTAAGCATCTGTGTGCTCAGCACCCAGGATAAAACACCTGAGGAATGTCTTCTGAGTAATCAGTCAAGTGGGAAAGGTTGATCTTTGCCAATTGCTAGAAGAGATCCTCAGCAGTGCTGACTTGCCATTCTCTGATTTCTTGTTTATTCCTTTACAATTTTATATCTTTCAAGTTGGTTGTCTTCCTCTTAAAAAACCTACACTTGCCTGAACAGTGCAACCTCTGGCTGTAATTTTCCCTTTCTTTTCCTGTGTGACTTGACTCTGCAGCTTTCCTTATGACTTTCTTACAACTGATGGCCAAACCCTTGGGAGGGGGAGAGGACAGTAAGTCACTATATGGTATTAGTCAGGCAGAGCCCATTACTTTGGTGTCCTCTCTGCGCTTTAGATGTAATGTAATGACCCTTGCTAATTGCAACCTGCCAGATAATTAGTACTGGTAACTCCAGATGCTCTTTTCCAGGCAGAATAGTGAAGGACTTCACTTTCAGCTGGGTGCACCAGTAATCACGTATGACTGTGCTAGTGTTCAGTGTTGTCAGAAGGGCCATGTGATTTCTGCTGGTATAAAGGCATTCACTGCTCTGAATCCTGATATGAAAAGTGAAACGAAATTCCATACATCTTGCTTGTTTGAAAATATTTATACACATTCCATCACCACCTGTCTTTGTCTCTGCTTTGGAGTCTTGCCGAACTAGTAAGTATTTCAGGGGAGGTGAAATTGGAGTAACAGACAATTTCATGTGCCTTTTAAGTCTTAGCCTTCTGCAAAGGGTTCTTTAAAATGCTGATCAGATAAGACACTGCCAATTAAAATAGTGATCTCACACATGAGGTGCTAAACACCATACAGACCACACATCACAAAGACTCCTTGTTATCCTGAAGCTGTTGATAAGGACTTCTGGAATGGAGGGACACCACCATCATCCTGTAGCCAGACACGTGATCCTTTCTACTTCGGGCAAATACTGGTACTGGTAGGCCCTTAGGAACTGGGGTTCAGAAAGGGTGTAGAGCACAACAGCCCTGGTGGCTATAGTTCTGTATAGTACCCTATGGTCAGACCAGTACCATGGACAGTCTCAGGTGTGAGCAGTAAATAATCTAGAGCATTTTCTCTGCTTGGCAATCATTACCGTTGCCTAACCTGTGATAAGTAACAATTGCCTTTTATTCCTCTAGTAAATTTTTAATCTGAAAAACAGACAGCAAAACTGCATGCAGATACTCTTCTGTCAGGTCCTGCTGTTGTACTGATGCAAACTGACATCTGCTAGAAAAAAATGCTGTAAAGTTCTACAGAAAAAGCCTGCAAAATTAAGTTTTCTCAGGCTGTCTGAGCAGTCTCTGCCAGTCTTCTGATACAGGACTGAAGATGTCACTGCACTTCTCTAAGATATGACATTGGTTAATGGTCCATCATCCAGATGAGTCTTCTGTGCTCCTTCCGTTCCTTAAAAAGGAAGGGGTACCATAAAAAACTTTCAACAAGCACCTCAACTGTAAAACCCTAGTGAAGATTACTGAAGATAAAATAGTCCTATATGGTGGAGATCTTCGCAAGGAAAAAGACCTCAACAACACATGATTTCATCATGCCGGGACCCTTTCACAGCCAACAATCTAGAGAGTACAAGTCTTGAAAAAACAGGTCAATTCCCTGTTCTGTACACTACTGCCAAAAGAGGAAGGTTAATCTAAAGGAGACATTAAGGTTTCCAGTATTAAAACAGAAGAGTCCTCCCCAGCGAAGAATGGAAAGATAATGTATTTAGTCTCTTCAGATTCTTTGCAGTGCTCAGAATACTTACATGCCAAATAATCTATAGAGTAGACATAGGCAAGGAATAGTTAGTACCCTTGTTCACAAAATCTCCCATTGCTTTGCATGGAGTCACTTGGCATGAAAGACCATGGACTTTCTTTTTGCTATAGAGGATTGCTGCAGGGAGTTTCCCCTCTTCTTATTGAAAAGGGAATGGCTTCAGCTGTTGGCCTTTTCTTCCTCTGTACTCTTCCCAGACATAAGATTAAAATATATACATTGTTTTTTCAATTCTACCACAAAGAGCGGAGCAGGGATGAGACCTCCCATTAAAGGCCAAAGTACACAAAATAGAAGTATTACAGAACCAGAGAACAATATATTGTTATCCAGCTTGGAACTAAAGACTCGCATAGACATGCAGTGCCGTACATCAGCAAAACCAATGAGGAGGGTCCAAGTAGCCTCATACACATGAGCTGAATGGACACTGCAAAGTTAAAAAAAGCCTTACCAGGCTCATACAATGCACTCAAGTACTCCAAAAAGAACTACCCAGTTCTTGAAAGTGGTGCAAGGTTCTGACCCTTACCAGGCTCATACAATGCACTCAAGTACTCCAAAAAGAACTACCCAGTTCTTGAAAGTGGTGCAAGGTTCTGACAACAAAATTTGAATAACAACATACACCAGGGAAGAGAACAATGCTAAACAGAGCTCTACCATGCTTCTACAGCATCAAGTGTTATTTTTTTTATAACTAGGTTAGGAAAAACAAACAAACAAAAAATGGATGGAAGAGTGGTCCTGTAAAGGAAATAGTCCTTTAATGCTTAAGATAGCAAAAGGTTGGTTGGGAAGATTAATGCCAAAAGGATACCTACATGCATAAATCAGTTGTCAAAGTAGCTTGGACCTCTGTTCCTTAAGAGTTTTTAAAAAGCCATTTATTTTTAAAAACATTAAGACAATTTTTATTCCTTTGCAATTTATAGGAAACATGCTTCTATGTCTTTCCTCTACACAATGAACGTTTAACAGCAAGGATAGTCAGGGAATTAGTATCTGCTGCTAAGATAATTACCTAGTTTCTCCAGGAAAATCAAATTAATTGTGATTTTTGTCACATTTCTATAGTTGCAGTAAGAATATATTCTTCAGAGAAACAGGTTTAAGAAATTTTATTAAGTATAAAAATACATGAACTTAAGTCATGTTAAGTAAACTGTACAAAAGATACACTAGCAATAAATGAGGGAACTCTATACATACAAAAGCCAAAAAATTTACAAACAACTTGTATTACTGAGATGTGCAGGTGCCAGTGGTACATTCTGATTAGGACTTTACATTCTGGCAAAAAAAGAAACAAAACCAAAATCAAGAGCAGTAATTATGTTCTAGTGTTTATTGTCTAAATTTAAAAGCCATATTCCAGAATACAAATAAAAAAAAAAAAAGTGACTACCTGACTTCGAATATCACACAGGAGCCATGTTCAAGAAGCATTGAAAAGTTACCTACATTTTAAAACGTGAAGTCATATTACCTAGATTAACATCAGCCAATGTTAATCTATGTTACATTAGGACAAAAATCCCCATAGTATTTTAGAGAACCTAGGTCAAAGCCCTAGCTGGTTCTAAGGTCAATTCGGTTTAACTGATACATAGACCAATAGTTCAGCCCAGTAACAAAAACATGTTGCCAGCATTACAAACACGGACTTTTTATTACTCAGGCTAAATTTCAGAATATTACATTTGCCAGTACATGAAGGAAGGTTGTTGTGACCTTGATTCTTTAACCCATTGCCATTGGGTTAGTATTAGTCCTTGGAAATGACATTTGTTTTGCTTTCATTTACTGAGTCAACTGACGACTCCACATGGCAAAACACCTGCAGATACTAATAAAGTCAAGCACAGTCAGTTATAGAAGCAGAGACAAACAGTTATCAGGCAGCCAGGAGAGAGCATAGCCCCTAAATAAGCACGTATTTTAAAGGAACACGATTATTCGGTATGGTTCAGAGTTTTGCTTAATTAGAAGAATATTGCTTTAGATAAAAATATTAGAAAGGTCACAAAAGAAAAAAGCTTCTAAAGAGAAAGAACTGAGATTTGATAAGGATTAGGCTGTTGCAGGAAAAAAAAGTAAAGAGTTTGTAAAGGTAAAATGAAAGAAGACAATATAAGAAGGCAGAAATACTACCCACCTGTCAGAAAACTTTTATAGCTGTCACGTTAAACTTCTTCTTTGTTTAGAACAGAGTTAGAAGCTTAAATATTACCATAATATCTGAAACAAAATACTCACACCAGTGCCAGAAGATTCACACACTATGTTAAGGACAATTGAGTTTTATATATGCTCTGCAAAAATAGCCTAGAATTAAAGACAATTCAGTTTTTATTTGCAGTCTGTGTTCAGATAGTCCAACTTAAATTTTGTTGTATATCCTAGCGATCTGCGTGTCATTCAAATATTATGTCTAATTACAGAATTAAGGAGCAACTTAATTTAGCTATCAGCTGCTAAAAGACTTTTGAACAGACTGCAAAGTTGTTTTTATCATTGTATATTTGAATCAGTGATATGTATCACTGAACTCTTAAAACACACAAGTACTTCAATACTTTTATTATGAAATACCATCATAAACTAAACTAGCCAAGATATAAATGCTGATTTTTTTTTAAAACACAAATGTATATACAGAGTAGGTAAGAAGATACTACTTCCACATAGCACTGAACAAAGAAGTACATGTTCAAGACATGGGGTTACATTTTCTTCAATGTATTTGGACTGGAGCTCCCCATACACTAATTTTACTGCTACTTTACTGAGGAAGAAAAAAAAGTCAAAAGAGTCTGTTCTACTGGTCTAACAAGAAGAATGCAGACTCATTTTAGACCATTTTGATGTATCCAACATTAGCTAAATCTGCAACTGATTAGCTATATTGCCAGAATTCATATGTTGTCCTGCTTAGAACTGCCTCTGGTATACATAT
>VYZV01000704.1:2550-24450 GCA_013401275.1 Pandion haliaetus | reverse complement strand
GTTTGCAACAGTAGCACAGGCTTGCTTTTTTAAAAAAAACTGCAAAATAAAGAAAACTATGAAAGATTCTTATGTTACTGAAACTAATCACGACCAGAATGTAAAACTCTCCCCACCCTACAAACCTAAACAAATACATATGCAGGATTATAGCAACATAACCAGTAGTAATTTACAAAGTTCAAGTTTCAGTACTGCTTCAGTTGGAAATGTTTCATAAGTTGGCTTACTTCTAGTAATGAGGAAATCTACTTCTACATGTAAAGTATATTACTATACAGAAAATTTCAACAAAATCAAAACATATTCTGAAAAAGGTCAACTGAAACATTTAAATTCACAGGCATTTCAACCCATGGAAAACTAGCAGTAAGCTCTCAGGCTTGTATCAGGCAGTCAAACAAAATGGGAACAATAAGGTTCAAACAGTTATTCATTCTCAAATGAGAACTGAGCCTAAACCTTTATTTTAAAGTGGTGTTGGGCCTGCACACAGAAAAATTCTTGGATCAATTCCCTATTTAAAGTATAAGATTGGTGATCAAGCAAATTTCTGAAAACAATGCATATGCTTGCCAAAATTTAATTGATCTTGAGGGAGAATCAAAAATCTTACGTTTTATGAGAGAGTATATGACCCAAGAAAGCTGGTAACAAGACTGGGGAGAGAATCAAGGAAGAAAGTATCAGATCTCATTGTCAGTCCCCAAGTCTTCCAGCTATGCTTTTTGCTGTATGCTTCTTCCAATATTCTGTCCAGAGTTTGCAGTTCTCATCACTTCACACATCTCCCTGGAATTCTTCCTTGCAAGTCAAAGCAGAACAGATTTCTTTAAACCTGGATATGGCCAGACTTTGGGTTACTTAGAAGGTGCTGTTACAAGTTCCCAAGATTAGAAATTGTGATCAAAACCAAATGTACTTTTTTTTTTCTTCAGTGAAATTGCAGAATTGTAATATTGAATTTGGTTTATGCACTCACACTGAAAAAAAGTGTACACTTAAGTGTAACAACTCTCACTTAATATATATTGAATGTCCTTGGGTGATGTTCCAGTTCATACGCTGTCCCAGGTGCTTGGAAATTACACTCAGGAGCTTAGAACTGACATTACAAAGCAAGTCCTTTGAGGATGACTTCCTAAGTGGGATGCAGTGGTATTTGACATATTTGACACAGTCTTCTGTGATGGAATGACTGGAAACAGTCAGACAACTCTACATTTGCAGGCCATTACTAAGGTCCATCTACCTGCTTTGTCTTTTGTCTCAGGAGACCAGGAACATTGAGGATACATATTCTGCAATAAGGGGTAACTTTCGTATGTGTAGATAATAACTGCTAAGACTTAAAAACGTGCATCTATAAACTGGACTACATGCCACATACAGTGGTTGAGCTACATAAAAAAGGAATCCCACATCTGTATCCCAGGTCTTTGCCAGCTGGGATACCAGAACTACTCACAGCTACTAGACATTCTTCTACAAATGGTGTCAGCATGTGCGGCCGGATAGTGACCATAATGTCCCTGAAGTCCATAGCTGTGACTCGTCCAGCCTGAGCGTTGTCTCTCTGCACAAAAGCTTGTTTTGCATGTTCTAACTGTATCTCCTGAAAACACATGGGGGAAAAAAAAAAAAAAGTTAGGTTCAAAATCATCACCTTAATAGTTAAGATTTTGTATAATGCAATCCTACAAGATATCTTATACTTAACAAAACATGGTGACATGCAATCTAAATTCAGCCTTTTCTATCAGTGGCATATATGGTCTCTATCATTGAGCTCAGTATCTAGGACAACCATCATGATTTCTCTGCTGTCTGGACATCAGGTCATGCAATTCATTTAACTGAGAAATGGACAACATGTACCAACACACCAGTGCAGGTAATCTCCCACTCATGAAGATTGAAGTGTTCCATGATGTGCATTATTCAGTTTATTGCATGTGTCACAGCAGGTCAAAATACTTTCTGTAAAAGCATTTGCTACTCCTTGAACGAGGACAATGCAATAATCAGAGATGTCCATGTAGGCATCCACTAATCTTGAAAGCATTCCCTCAAAAACCATCCTCATTTTAAACAAAGTTATTTGTCTACAAAAGAGACCAGCAATTTAGCTAGAACTCGTTGTATCACGACTGATTAAATATCAGTTCTCAATATTTCAGCAGTAGTAATAGGCAGAGATCAATCACAAGCATTATGTGATGCAACCACCTGATAATCTAATTTTGTGATTCAAACGTACCCCTGAGAGAAGAGGGGAGAAAAAAGGCATTTAATCAAAACTTTATGTTTTCCTACTGTGACCTTCACCCTTTCTTCATGAATTACTGTTAGACTACTTTTTTTTTTATTATTATTATTTTTCATTTAAAAGGAACGATTCTGCACGGGTAGTAACTTGATAATATGTATGAACTTTTTGTTCAGTTCCACAGGTTTGCCAAAACCAGAAAGACCTTTTGGTGATGTAGTTAGACTTCCCAATCTGTATTTCTTTGCTGAACGGAGGAAAACAAATCATTGCCATGTCCTCCCTTTAAATAAGGCTTATAAAAACTTCTTCCCTGGAAATACAGTGCTTAGTCTGAATACATATTCATAATCACTTATTCACAAAATGGAATCAGAGCAAAAGTATGTGAGCAATACTAAGCAAGTCTTGCGGTGGACCATGACACTATCTTATTATTTCCATTATATTTGCAAATATATGCCTTAAAAGTCAAAGTCATACTAAGCCAAGACTCGGGCTAGTCAAGCATCACCAGCACAATGTATTCACAGTGAGTATGATCTGTAAGTTGATATTTATCTCACAGCAATATTCAAGGGAATAGAGAGTGAAGGGCGAAAGGCAAATTCAGTCAGCGTAGGATCAGACCTGCCAGAGGCCTGTAGCTGCCATCCCTACTTCAGCTCATTCAGCTCACACCACAACCACCGATGCATGCTGCCACTCAAACCATGCTTGTCCTTTCATTTCAGCCTCCAGACGTCTCCAATTTCAGTCCTAATTTCTAATTAAAACACTGCACCCTGACCTGAAAGGTATGATGAAAATCTCCTAATATATTAGGCAGAAAGAGGGGTAGGGGGGAAAGGACTGATCAGTGTTTCAACACTGCGTTTCACTCACAGAATTATTCAGAAATTTCTGCTTTTGATGAGAAACACTTGTGGGGGTTATAATTTGAAGTGTTACAATTTCAGTTCTGTCATGTTTCCTTTACATTACAGCCCCCTATGTGGAGGTGTTACAATTCAGCAATAATATTCACTCCGGCTGGATGCAGCCATGTAAGCCCTTGCTTCACTCCAATTGTGACTATAATTTCAACAGAAATTTGGAAGCAAGCAATTTTGGGAGATTTACGGTGGGAAGAGCACAAGAACACAAAAAAATTTTGTCAGCTTCAGGCAGGCAGCTGCTGGGGAAGCAGAGAGCTCTGAAGAGGAGTTAGGTATAATAACTCTTCCATCCCTAAATACTCACACCTGGCAGGTGGAAACGTATGAACAAACAAACAAAAATGTTTGCCATTAAGTGGCGGCATCACCAAAGAAAAAATAAATTTAATTTTGCAGAAGGATTACATAGGAAACTGTGAATGTTGCTTTCTTCTCCTTCTCTCGTTCAATTTGTTTTTACCACTGAAACTCCTGGCAGTGTTGTGCTGGCAGAATTCAGTACTAAATGCAGTAAAAAACCTGGACACCACTTGCAGAAGTCCAATCTGTTACCATCTATGTACACCCATCAGCAAGTCTGGAGGTATGTATACCACTGGTGGGACCTTGGCTGACAGTGATGTCTCAGCCACAGAAGCAAAGCAGGGCTCACGTTCCCGAGAGGTACGTTAAGTGCATGTTTCTTGTCATCACCCAGCTAATTGCAAAAGGGCTGTTAGTACTACAGTTGAGCAGAAGCCAAAACACCCCATCCTATCCTTGCTAACACGATTCCTTTCGATCTTCTTGGTACCTGTGGAATCCACTAGAGAGAAGAATTATCCCACTTGGTTAAACACATGGTCAAGGACTCAGTGCTGCCATTTGCCCATGTTCTTGTCAGCTACAAAAGAGCTGCTTAGCTGTAGATAGACAGCAAGACAAAAAGTCTGAATAGGATGATGTCGGTCTTCTGGAGCTCCCTATTCACACCTTCTCCTTACTTCAGAACTGAAATGGTTTAAGCATACTGCAAATAGATAGAGAAGATTCATCCTACCTTCTCAGAAAGGTAGGGTCTTTTTAGGCTACGGTTATTTTGAGCTGTGCTATGCATTTTCCAGTTGTACCAAGCAGAAAAAAGCACAGGTACCTTTAGCCACATGACATTCCCAAACCATGACCATGGTAGTGACATGGCATACAAGAACATGCAGACCATTACATGGTAACACACTTAAGTCTCAAAACTAAATTTCACCTATAAAGTCTGTCACAAAAAAACCCAGACAGATGTCACTTCTCTAATCACTGTACACTGCATAACAATGTAACAAACTCCTTAAAGTGTTTAACGCAAAAGAAAGGCTATCTATTCCCTCAGTCTCCAAGCCTGGAAAGTTGAGACGTCTCACGGCATGACTAACTACATTTCAAAACGAGGCTCAGTAGCTACTAGCAATTTATCAGGGAAATCTTTACGAGATGTTTGTAACATCACTTATGCTGTGTATATGCAGCTAATATAAAAAATACCACCTTAAAAATAAACTGAAAAACAATAAAGCAAAGTTGTAGTGTTTAGAGATGCTATCTGACCTGCAGTAATTTTTATTGTTTCACCTATTTCAGTCCAATATTGTTTACCTAGACAAATGAAGGTTGGAAGAAATACAATCCTCATTGCTTTGCAATACAAATTATATATCCTAAAGAATCTTCGCTGACGAGACTTTCTGTAAACTTAGATATACTTAGAAAACAAGCTTCTCCCTTGATGCTGGAAGTCCAGAATTACCCCAGGTAGCGTAAGACTTTGTGAAAAATTAATTTGCACATCATGGCAGGCATGCTGGCACCAGAATTTTCATGAAATTATTTCCTATCTAGAGATTTTACCTCAGCTTTCACTTACAGCTCATTAAAAGCTTGTTTACTTTCCACTTAAGAGATTTATGTTTGGGTTCCATCCCACTGGATCTACAAGTCATCAGATACAGTACAATCCTTTTCCACTGAATTAGATCCCGGGGTTCAATTATAAAGAGTACTACTTCATCAGGTAATATGCTGGGCACAAATAAATTCCCAGACAATGTGGAAATGGATTTACCAGGCCCACATATAAGCCTATGTTAAAATTCATCCTGCAGAATAGATTTTACGTGCTGAGAAAGGGGCCAGTGTTGCTCTTTGTGAAGCAGACTTGCCACTTAGTTGACGATGGAACATGACCATATCCAAACATATAGATGTGATGGATATATAGTGGAGATATATGAGCTAATTTTAAGCTAGCAAAATGAGAAGCAGGATAAAACAACACACCTTGAGCTCTGGGTTGATGCAAATACATTGTCAACTGTATTAGAGTCAAACAGTTTGGAGGCTGTGCTTTTGGGCATCTCTGTTAGTGTAGACAGTAGAAGTGCTGGCAGGATATAAATATTCAGAATCCTATATAAACTCTTCTTATTTAAAGCCAGAAGAGATCCATCTTGTGCATGGATAAAATATAATAATGTTATTTTCCACGTATCTTCAGCTTTGCCAGAAGTGATGATTACCCCAAATGCTGCGACAGATAATGAATATGTAACAATTTTATGTGGCATAATAGGACCCAGCGTGAATGAATTTGAATCTAGCTGAATTATTTCATTAAAAGTTGCAAATTGCATTGTACTTACAAAGCAGTACCTGAAGCGCCTTACAGAACCATCTGGTCCATGTTAAGTGCAATGTAAAGAGTATTCACACATCAGGAATGCAGAAAGGTAATTTGGTATCCACTGTGGTCTCCTGCTGTCTAAGGTCCAAGGTCTAGACATCAGACCAAGGAGACTGACTCATGCACAGGCAGAATGTCAGAAGGAAAGGCTGAGTACCACAGGTTACAGAGCTTAAAGGAAGATTTCTATGCCTGTGAACCTAAACTCTCCGATTTGTGCTGAGAGTTATTTCTGTGTCCAAACTTCAGTATCTGTAATACAATGCTGCAAAGCAAGAATCAGCTGGGAAACTTAGGCGTTTCAAAGATTCACAGTTCTAGAAAATGGGCAGACAGATGTACCCAATTACTGGGACTGACTGAGCATCCTAACAGACTGTACTGAAAGCAGACAGTTTCAGCAGAGTCTTAGGACAATTAATTTATTTGAAAGTCCTTGCTATCTGCACCAATGCTGAGAGCATCTTTATTAGCAGGCTTAGAACTTTTCCTGAATGCATCTCACCTCTCTAGAGGACACCCAGAATTGTCATCCTTAGTCTCCAGGTTTACGCTTTTCCTCCCTCTTTTTGTCCTATATGGATCATCACCAAAAGCGCTGTCTGGCTCATGAGGACCACTGATGTGTTCCAACACAACCTTTTACTCTGCACTGCAACTAGCTAAGTTCCACTTTTGCAGTAGAGCTGGTTAAAAAAAAAAAAAAATAATAAATGATGCAGGGGCAAGACACACCAAAAACAAATACAATTCTCCCCAAAATATGATCACATCCAAGGAAAGTCCTTTCAGACAAGGAAAGAGGAACACGCCTCCACAGGATGAGAAAGCCTAGTAATTAGGACTCATCTCTAAAGTTAGAAAACTCCTGCCTCAGCTCTTGCTTTTCCTAATTCAAACAAAAAACATGAAAGAACCCAAAGACACAAAGAACGAACTCAAATCTTCCAAATACCCAGCCATGAGGTTACAGGCTTTTTTAGGTCTGTGGCTCTAACCTCTCTCACCGCTAGCCCCCTTTTTTGGGGGGAAAAAGTATCATTTTTTTCATTCTGGGTTTTTCTTCAGGTTGTTCTCAGATCTTAAACAGACGCATGAGGCTAACAGGACTGGTACCCTGTTAAGACTGTGATTTTAATCCACCAAAATCAGGATACATATCCAGGGCTTATTCTGCAGTTGGAAGGAGGTAGTAGAACACCAGAGCATGTGGCCAGGGGCATTTTCCTTTTTTATCTAAAAGAGGTTCTAGTTCACTATTCCGTCACAAAACTGGTCTATGTTTTAGCTACTTAGGAGTTACAATAGTCAATACAAAACCTAAGGGAATACAATTTAATCATGTGATACCTGACGTCCTCTTCATACAAAGTTAATTAGGCTCTGTTCTACAAAGTCAATTTGAAACATTTGTCTCAATAGCATTATCTTAATTATTCCTCATCAAAATGATACCACCTCCTACTGTGAACTAACATACTTGTGTAAACAAGAAAAAAAGAAACCTTGCAGTCTTGAAGCAGGTTCCCATTTTAAAACTCTCTAGTGTAAATACTAATACAGGCATTAAGTATTCAGAAGGAATACAAATAAGAAACTCACGTGTTTCACCACTTCAAGGATCACTTTTCCTACTGAAGACTATTTTTAACAGTACTGCTGAAATACAGATAATCTGTTTACGTTCTATTAGCACAATATTTTACTTTCTGTAACAAAGTACCCTGATGTATGAATAGCCAAGAATTCCTTGCAAAAGAAAGGTAGTATTTTATTCTCTATATACCACAAGCAAAGCTAAATAGCATTTCCCTATCTGAGATACTCTTAATTCAAAAAAGGTCAAAAGTAAAGAAGTGTGTAGAAAGGGCTTGCCGCAAAACATCTTTATTGGATATCAGCACTGAATTAAACACACGTTTGGTAAACATGCTGTTTACAGACAGAAGTACTTCTCAATACCAGTCTGGCAACTGGGTCCAAAATCTTCAATACTGTATTTAACATTCTTTGACTCATGGATTTAAATATACAGGAGATTTTCAGAATTAGAGGTCTAGGTTTTTAATTTCATGTCTCTGTCTACACAACAGTGTAGAAAAAAAAAAAAATCAGCTTCTGCACACAGGTGCCAAAAACAAAAGAAAAGGAAAAAAAACCAAACCAGCTAGCCTGAATCAGCAATTTTACCATAAGTATATACTATATATCAACACTCTATTAAAAAGCCTATACTTGGTCTATCTTTCAACTTTCCTACCAGCATGGCATTTGGCAAGTTTGCGAATACTTTCATTTTTGTATCCTTCTTATTACTCAACAAACCGTATTGTATTAGACCCACCAGTAAAAACTGGGTGAACTCCGCGTATGTCAGGTGTCTTTTTCTATCCTTTCCAAAATGCAGCTGTACAAACTCTGAATTCCAGTTAAAAGGAATGTGCTGATGAATCGTGGTCTGGCCAAAAACTTGCTTAGCATCCTCTGGGAAGAAAAGAAAAATGTTCATTTAATAATAAAATAAAATAAAATAACAATAGAGACAAGCATGTAAACAGATATGATATTTTCTAGCAGGAAAGCAATACTATTCATATAAATTAATAACATATTGTAAAGCAAACCTAATTTTTCTATTTACCAAAATCATCATAAAGTTTTGAACACCCTCACAAATAGTTTCTGAACAATCTTGTTATTTGTGAAGTTTTATACTCACAGCATTTGATTAGAAAAGACTCAACTAGATATTTCAAGTTTCAAAGTCAAGCAAGAAAAGATTACAATTAAAATACAATTTATAAAAAGATGACTAAAGCTAACCAATTTTCAGCATAATCTTTTCAAGCTGCTAACAATGAAAGTTTTGTATCACTATAATTCAGGCTTTTGTATTATTCCCAGAGTTCTCCACATTCAAACAAATCAACTACAAAAATACCAGTATTTCAAGATCCACTTCTCTGTAGTTACCTTACAGGAGCAGTGACATCCAGGACAGGGGAAGGGGGGTACATGGCAGGCAGGAACACAAACTTATCACCATCTCCAGCACTAAGCGGACTTTAACCCTAGACCTCCGCTACCAGGAGGGGGACAGCACGACAAGTTTGTTTGATCGCACCTAAATGCAAGCTTCATAGTTTAGTTCAGTTCAGTAGTCGTAACTGGGCAACGGTTTATTACAGGCTTGGCAGACTTTTTGGTAATACATGTCATTTTTGGTGAAGAAACAACTATTTGAAATACAGCAAGTTGTACAATCAGTAATAAGGACCATACATTGCTGGAACTCGACTGTACATATTTTAACTAATGGCAACAGCAACAGGATCTGAGGAAGCACTTGTCTCACACGATGGTGCCCACTTAATGTGATAGTCTGTCTCAGCCAAAAATATAGGGCAAAGATATCTTCTGACAAACAAGCTCAAGACCAGAGGTTCCCAACTGCTACACACCTTTCTAATTGCCGTACAACTCCTCCAGCAACATCAGCCAAGAGCCAGCTCTTGTCTCCTGCTAGTTCCTGCAGGCACAGAGAGCTGGTTCCCAGGAGACACTCCTTACCCACAGGCGGGGCCAGGAGCTGGTCTCCTGCTTTCTTCACGCTTTGTAGAAGAAAGACCAGGAGCCCAAACCCTTAGCTCCCATCTGTCTCTGCAAGCAGCAGAGCTGCAAGCCAGTTCCCAAGCGTGGCTGGTGCCTGGGGTCAAGGAAATCAGCACAGCTTTGTGCCTGCTGTGTGCAGAACAAGCTGGGAGCCACCTCACTGGAGCCAGCCTCTGCCTACCAGGCAGGCCTGGGGGCTGCCTTCCAGCTCACCCCAGCGCCACAAGCAAAGGTGGGAGCCGACTCCTTGGGGCCACGAGGTCCTGTCTCCTGTGCAAGTTGAGTTCTGGCTTCTGCTACAGCCCATGCCAGCCAGGCACAGTGGCTCTGCTGACCGGGGTAAGCCCAGCCAGGGTGGAATTCCCACTTTTAGGCAAGTAAGCAGGAGAAAGTGAGAGGCAGGGTGGCATGGCTGAGAGCCAGGAACACGTCAGGAAGCAATCAAGTGAATGAAGGATAAAGACATAGGAAAAAATTGTCCCAAGGAGTTAAAAGGGGCAGGTGTCCTGCTGCACAGACCTGAAAGCACCCAGCTGGTGTTACCCAGAGGACAGCTTGTTCTAAAGCAAGTGGGTTTCACAAGAGAGTAGATGGTACTGCAGACCTCTTCCCATCCCTCAACACAGTCAGTAGTTTCATCTTTAAAAACACACCACCCACTGATCCCAGGGCATCAGCGGTGAAAGAGCAAGTTGGTTTTAACTTACAAGCAGAAAGACTGACCTCAGTTAACCTCAAATTCTTAAAATTCAGAACTTCAAGTCCTAATGTCCTATGAGAATTTTCTCCAAGCAATGTCAGTGCCCTCAGGACATCATTGTTCATTCATGTCTTCAAGCTGCACCACAGCCGGCTTGGATCTTGTCTGCCAGCATTCTCCAGGAGCAAAATTCTGCTCTCAAGGCAACAGGAGGAAAAGCCAATTGGTTCAGGGTGAGGTCCTGTCCCTCTACTGAAAGTCTTTTATTTAGGATGCTTCCTACTGACACAGCCTGAGGCACCTTGCCACATGTCATTGGAGACCACCTTTCTAAAGTTCCTGCTTTCTGCCAGACCTCCTTGAAAGGCGTCAACCAGCATGAAGAAGACGGCTTGTATTGCCTGCAAACCAGATGAAATGAAGGCTGCCTTTTCCTGGCAGTGACCACTCTGCTTTTCCGAAGGAAAGAAGATATTCACAGAACAGCTCCAGTATCTCTTGCACGGAAATCAAATGCTCATCTGCTTCCTCTTTCCCTCTCACCCCACCTCCTGAATTTCCCCAGAGCAAGACACTGATATTGTTTGGATGAGATTAGGAACAAGTCACCGTTTACTAAAAGCTATGTTTGGTTGCACTCCAAATTTGTCTTTGTCAGAGAAAAAAGGTGCTTTCTTACTTGATGCGAGGTAAGAAATAGGAAAAACTTAGCTGGTTTAAAAGCAGTCTCAAATTCCTTTTGATGGGGCCAGGCTCCTCACAATCTTTACTTCAACTTATTAACATATGAAAGTTACAGAGTGTCCTCTGATTATGCCACTGTAATTTTATTTTAATTATCATACATTAGCTATCTTGAAGTAACAATGCATCTTGCTCCCCCAACTTGTGTGTCCTGTAAACCCTCCTTAGTTGGGCCCAAAAGAAAAATTCCAGCTCAAGAAAATCAAACATCAAGAAGTGAAAAGAAATTTCAGACTAAATACAATGTTTAATTATTGGCATTATAAATGGCAAAGGAACCCACGACAATGGAACTTAAAACCTCATCAAGCCAGCTAGGAATATAGTAAGGTCTATATCCAGGGCATTTGCATTCCCTTGTCTATTTTAGAGATTAAAGGCTACATGCATGCCTCAGAAGTTCATGGAAGTACAAATATCCCTCTGAACAGTCCAAGCAGGAGATGCACACTTAATTTTTTCTATGACTTGGAAAACACAGACTCCTGCATTAGTGTAGGTACTTAGTACAATAGTAAGAGAACTCCCTACGCTCCTTGATCTTTTCAAAGTCATACTGTATATTGATGTCAATATGACTTGGCAACTAATACCAGATGCTTTTTTGACAGAATGAGTATTGGATTATATAGTACAGGCAGCTGACTGCAAGATTGCCTACTGTGCTTCTACTGATTCTTTGATCAGTATCCTGTTTAACACTGCCTTTTTACACATACCCTGTATGTCCTTTTTACAACTATTCATGGTTCACAAAGTCCTATAAATGCTCAGTGGACAGTGTTCTTCCTCTTTCCTCACTAGGTCTCATCACCCCATTCATCTACAATGTCAATAACTCAAGTCTCATCTCTAGTCAGGTTGCCCAATTCAGACATTAAAGACCGTTCATACTCCATGAAAAAGTCTTATGTGTTTTAGCCTGCAATTTAACCATCAAAAGGTATCCAACTATGTGCTAGACCTCACACCAAGTCATTGTTCAGTCCTAACAGTATCATCTCCTAATCATCGAAGTCCAGTATTAAAATAAAAAATGGACAATTTTAAAAAGTAGTTTTGCCTTGAACCTGCAGCTGAAGTTCCACAGCTACCCACAAGTTGCTGAACTAAACACAGTAAAACAGAGAAGCAGCAATGTCCGTCAGTGGCCAGGAGTTATTTTGGTTGTTTAGACCTTTTTTGAAAGGAACCTGTTTCACAGAGTTACAGAATAATTTGTGATGGAAAGGACATCTGGATGTCATCTGGTCCAACCTCCTGCCAAAGAAGGTCCAACCAGGTCAGGTTGCTCAGGGCCATGGCCAGCTGACTTTTGAGTATCTCCAATGATGGAGATTCCACAACCTCTCTGGGCAACCATGGTTTGACCCTAAACCAGTATTTAATCAAAATACCTGATAAACAGAAGCTTTTAAATCCATACTAAAACACTATGCAATTGTTTTAGTTTTAAAAAAGCAAAATGTTAATTCTGCAGTGTCTGGAGCCATAAGAGCACAAGATCTAAAGCTAACAAAAGATACAACCATTTCTGTGTTTGCATTGTTTGAACCAGGAGCTGTTGGAAAGCAAATCGAACAACAGGTTGAAGATTTTAAATACTCACTTTTAGAAATCCATGCTGTCATTTGTGTCAATCTTTAAAAAAATTAAACTTCAAAACTCAATTTTAAAATAAATTGCAAAGTTCTAAAACAAATAATTGTTTGTCCCTAAGCTGCCTCTAATTAAAAAATAGGTACCTTGTCATTGGTTTCTGATCATTGTACAAAAAAGTTACTCTATTTTCCCTCCAGCTGAACTGCCTGCTGGTTTACAGTGGGAGTCTTTGGTCCTTTGAGGGGACTTTCTTCTCTCCAGTGTACGGATGTCTATGCTTAAATGGTTACTGTACAAACAAGCATACTGCATTCACATTTCCATACTGTGATTAAGAATTATAATAGAAATAAAGCATGCTTTGGAATAACTACAGGCGCTCTTGAAACCACAAAGACCACCAATATTCCACAAGCGAAAACTATCTATTTGGAAATTTGAAATTTTAAAAGGAAAAAACTGAAAGTCATTTTCTCACTATATTTTACATTTAAGAAAAGTCACTTGACAGAACAAGGTACTAAAATCTTTACAGGGTACAGTCCATAAATATCTCATGTATTAAATCTGAAATTCTTTCAAACTATTTATTTGTGCAAGTACATAAACTTTCTGTGCAGTGTCATCATTAAATCCAATAAAGTTAATACTATCTCAATGTATAGCTAGAAAAAATTTCACAATCATCCACAAAAATCCCACTGCCCTTACAAAATAGCTGCAACATTTTTGCAGAAAAGCTGTCATCGTTGGGTCTATTTTATACAAGTTATATGTTCCATATATGTATGGTTATGGTTATATATATATATATGTGTGTGTGTGTGTGTGTGTGTGTGTTATACCTTTACACGATTAAGCAATTTGTGCATGGTATAGAAAACCTGTACCAAAACCCTAGGCCTTGAGAAAAAATGAGATTACCCTCATGATATTGGTAATAGCAACCTCTGTAAAGAAGAACCCAGGCTACCTTCTGCAAAGAGGAAAACAAAAGACAAATTTAAAAAGACGTAAATTACCATAAGTTAACAAGAGTTCCACATGCACCAATAACCTTTTCAAACCCTTCTGGTAGTAACTGCTTCTATATTCATCACACTTAAGGCCCTGAAGAGGAACACAGGAGCATTATAGCTACAACTTGGATTAAACAAAGTAAAATTAATGCAAAGAGTGTGGAATAGATATTTTAGTATAAAGAGATAAGGTTTTTTAAACCTGAATATGCAAATCCCCATCATTCTGCTCACACAAAAGGTGATACCTTTATAAAATCATGTTTTGTTAATGGTTAAGCACTACTGTTTATGCATTTGTAAATAGTTTCCTTTAAATGGCTGTAATAAAAAGTGCTTTTTTTCTCCCAGAGTCATTTAAAATAAATCCTACACAGAAGAAAAGACAAAGAAGGAAGTCGAGTTGGTCAAATTAAACTTTTGATGAGAATAGCTGTTTCAACATTGTGACTAGGAAACCCCAACACATTGCCAACTGCCAAGCAAGACCTGACCTAAAGCTCAGTGGAGATGAGAACAGAATGATTTCCACAGGCTTTTTAGTCTTCACTGACCATTTGAAACAACTCCACGTCTTCCATAAGCTTCATGACCCTGCGTGCACCACCAGGTTCTGCAACCTCTTCCCCATGACCCACCCATGAGCACAAGGAATCAGGGTCCAGGCAAAGTGCTGCAGGAAGAGGAGCTGGGAGAAGCCTCATCTCACGTCCTTGATCCTCCTTGGTAAGCCATGCTGTAGGGCCACCTGCACCTCGGTAAACCCAACCCCTGACCTGACTTCCCAGCCTTCCCTTGGACCCGCCTCATCCCTGTGGACTTGTCTGGCTGACCCTGGTCACTGTCACAAGACCTGCTCTTCTGTCCTTGCTCAGGTAGCATGGGACTGCACCCCTCAGTGAGATCTGTGCCCATGCCCTGGCCCCTTCGCACCCTTGCTCAGCTGTAGGCTCACCTGCCTGGCAGAGCAGCTGGTCCTTGCTGCTCTGGGCCACAGAAAAAGTACAATAAACTTGTGCAAAAGCATACGTGTACAGAGACATGTGCATATATACATGTCAAAAATACCCAAGTAATAATTTTTTGTGTTATCTTGTTTTACTGGAATTGTTGGGGTTTAGCCAAGGTTTGGGTTGGCTTTTTTCTTTTGGGTTTTTTGTTTGGTTTTTTTTATTTACTGTTGTGAGCTTCAAATACACAACTAGTTAAGAGTTTATTTCCATCCTTCTATGGTCTGGCACTAAGTGTCCTGTAATAATGACTTTTTATTTTGGAAAACATATGCCGACATCACATCTGCTCAGCTAAGAGGTGGAATGATGGGCAGTCCAAGCACTTGGCTGGGTTGTCCATTTATCCCCATTCACCCAGAAGAGGTACAACACTCTGGAAGTACAAGCGCTACAATTATCTTCATCTTGCTGCTGCTTTGTCAAGGAAATGAGTTGAAACAGTTTTATAGTGGCCATGCTGTAAATTAAGTAACACACTGGAACAGCTTGCTTACTAAGCATTGCAAAGAAAAGGTACTCACCCCTCCAACTTCCCTCAACAAAGCAGTAAGAGCAGGAAGGGCTGTTACAGACACCTTCTTCCTCAGGTTAGAAGCCCTGAAATAATACACTAATGCTATACTTTCACTGCCTCTTAATTCCTTCCAAAACATGGACCACAATCTATTCTGCAATTCTGAATTAAAAAAGAATTAAATTAGGTTCTTTCCTTCTTAAAATATTACAAGGAAAGTATCTGGTAGAACACTCAAACTGAAGCTGGCAGAGTAGAAACAGAGCACGTAATTTGAAGATAATGGGATTGCATTACACGACTCAAGAAGGGGGGGTGTTGATTTGAAAAAAGATAGCAGCTCAGGTCAGTGCAATTTATCTGTGCTCTATCATGTGGTACTGCTACTGTTTTAAAACAGATTCATTCAAAAGAGTGCAAAACTCTCCATTAGTGCACCTGATCTATTTAGACTAAGATCACTTTCACCCACACCTGAAAAATACGGCTGCACATATACACTTGCATATGAACACCTAAAAAGCACAGAATTTACTTCTTTTGATAATTTTCTGTGTGTGCATGCACGTGTAAGTGGTAGCTTATTTTTTTTACAGGCCTAGTTACTCCAAATTCAGAGAAAATCCCCAAAGACAAAATTAAACTCAAATAATAAAAATGGTAATTTTAACCAATTTAACTATGTTGAGCTAGTCCAGCTGTGGACTAGTGCTGAATTGCAATGGACAAGCAGGGGTTTCCACTGCTTAACATAAGCCAGTGTTGGTTGTGTGTAACCAAAGCTGTCATATGAAATTCAACGCCCCCATTTCCACGTGGGTAAGTGAAATCAACATCTGGACTAATTTCTGTTATCCCCATCATGGAGATGTTAAAACCACAGGACTTTCAGAATCCACCCTGACTCAACACCCTTTTTACACTGGCAGGGGCTGATTTCGCTGCAGTTGTCAAGGAATACAAATTTACTTCAGAATTCACATGATTATTTTCCACAGCCGTTTAATATACCAACCAAAGTGATAAAAGCAAACTCCTGGCTTGAAGAAATTATCCTAAACTTTACACTTCACTCTCCAGCACAGACTTGAGAGCTCTATTTCTTTAACAGCTATTTTGCTTAGATAGATGGTATTAAAAANAAAAAAAAAAAAAAAAAATCACTTTCTTGCAAAGCATTAACATACATTTTCACCCACTTAAATACTTCAATTTCAAATGCACCACAAAATGTACTCCCACAACAGTACTGTATTAGTATAAAACTATTTTAGTTCAATTAAAATGTCTAACTATCTACCCCCAAACCTACCTAAACTGTAATTTTCACTTTGAGCACTTCCAACATGTTCTCAGTTTTGTTTTCTTTTATCAGCTTATCAAATCAGGTCCTGCATTCCAAATGTTGGAAAAAAATAGTCATTAACTGCTAGGTAACAGCAGATTTTCCAATTTAGAAAACTAAATTACACACACTGCAAAAAGTATGTGTATTTCGCTATCTGAAATTTCATATTAAAATTTGTAATAACAAAACACTTTCCTAGCTCTTAGGGCCTGCTGAAGTTTTTACCTTCTAATCTGTAATTCCAGGACAATTTGAAAAAGGGATGGGGAAAAAAAGTAAATATCAAGCTTAAAGTGGTGTACTGCTGCTGCCACAGTTTAAATATATTCTGGTGTGGAAGCTTGTGGTTCCTCCCCAAATGCTGCCTAGTAATCATGTTGGGCTTTTTTTTCCCAACAGGATATACAGATATATGAAAGATGGCTAACCCTCAGCTTACTGTTAACCAAAGAGTGACCTCATATAGTTGAAATTTACTCTCAAATTGGCTTTTTCCCACCTTTTCCACAACTATTTCTTTCTTTTTAAGTAGCAGCAGAAAGCACAATATTTTAGCCATCTGAGCATGTAGCATTCTTGAATTATCCCACCAACTGGAAGTACTCTCTGTTAACCTCTATCTTTTAAAATTGGAGCCATTATAGTCAATCATGCAAATCTACAGTTAGCCTTTCATAAAAAGTGGATTTTTGACCAACTGAACTGGGACAGCTTCTAAGCAGTTCTTCCGATCTCTGACAAGATACCACATAACACATGCATGCCAATCTGATATTGGTGTGCATCTATGTTCAGTTGTTCAGAAAACACTGCTCATAAGTCACTAAAAAGGTCCAAAAATCAGGGTGGGTCTTTTTGTAGTGCAAACTGATCATTTAAAGAAGTGCAATCAAGCTCCACATATATCAAAAAAATGGATGCCTTCACAATGGTTTTTCACCTCCAGGTAACATACTAACATCTGGAGCACATCAATGGGAAGCAAAAGCTTGTAACATTTGTTGGGCTGCCCTCATAAGATGAATTGGTTGACTCAGCACATCTCCAGGCAGAAAAGAGACTGTACTGCAACAGCCTCAGTGGAGTGCCAGCACCCTTAGAAGCAAGCAGTCACAGCAGGGCAAAGAAGCAGGAGGTTGGAGTCTCTCACTAAAAGTGGCTGCTTCCATTCAGATGTGAACCACGTCCATTTTGTGGTTGGAAGAAGCAACAAAGATCGTATAGCACCTGTTGTACACAGAGATGAGATTAAGACCAGTATTGCTAACAAAATGTCTTTCAGATGTCCTAAGTAGACTTTTAAAGATGTCAACAACCAAAAAATCCCCCCAAATCCCCCAGCAAACCATAAAGTCCAGTATGAACCCTAATAAAAAAGTTCAGCATGCATCCCTTTTAGGAGAGAGGCACTAGCTACTGAACAAAATTAATTTGGTTGTAACTTAATTGCCCTACCCAAACTTTTCAACAAGGAAAGACCAGTCTTACAGGTTAATTTTACGCTAATGAAAACATTAACACAGAGAACATGCTTGTGCCTTCATGATTTTTCCCAATCAAAAGATCCATGATAAGCTTCAAGTTTCACCCCTCTGCTGAAAATGTTCTTACTTTTTTATCCTCTTACCTTCCCCTGCTCTGGTTGTTTGTGCTCTTGTCACTTCTAAAAACTATGAATTCACTTCCTCATGACATATCCATACACTGTCCAATTCAGCTTGGCCCTGATTTTTGACTGAGATACCTAAGCACTTCTATTACCTCTGCTAAAAGTTGCAAACACTCCCCAAAAAGCAGGCTCTTTCCAAGAGTACCATCACTCTCAGCAGTTAAGACTGGATCCAAGCTTGTCTGCTTCGTCTGTCTTCCTTGGATGTAAGGGGAAATAACATGAATTTATACACAAAATATTACATAATTGACTTACAGAAAAGGTTTTCAACATTTTTCCAAGATGCAATCCCTTAAAAATATTTCTACTCGAGCTGTGAATATCCATAATTTTAGGTTACTGGCAACAGCCTTACATTTCTTTATTACCTTTCCTGGCCTCATTAGAAGTGAGCAACAAACTGCCAGAGCACAAAGACCACAGGTTTGGAAAGCACTAGGCCCCATGAGGGCATAAAGACTAAATTTACCTCTTTTACCCTGAAGAAGAATAAAAAAAACAGATAACTGCCACCAAGGTAAACAGCATAACCTGGCTAACTTAAATGCCACTTTATTTTCTCCATAGAATGTAGTCGGGGGTTGATGCACGTGACATGCATGACAAGGCTGATGCTATGGGGTTTTGTCAGCCTGGAGAAGGGTGGGCTAAAGGGGGACCTCACTGCTGTCTGCAACTACCCAATGGAAGGGTGAAGGGAAGACAGAGAGACACAGTGGAAGGACAAGAGGCAACGTATGTAAGCTGGAACATGGGCAATCCCAACTAGGCATCAGGAAATTATTTTTCACTGTAACAGTGGTGGAACACTGGAAGATGCTTGCTCACAGAGGCTGCAGAGTCTCCATCCTCAAAGGTATTTAAAACCTTGATTGATGTTGCCGCCAGAGCAACCTGGTCTTGATGGCCCTGCAAGGGTTTGAATCAAATGGCTGCCACAGTCCTTTCCAACCTAAACTGTTTGATGATTCTATGATCATTCCTTGGGTTTTGGTAATGAACAAGAGATATGCTCAGCCTTCAGCCTGGTGTTTGTCAGTAGGCAACTTTGATTTAAACAAAAAAAAAGACAAAACAAAACCAGCAACACAGAACAAACTGAAACACCAAATTTCAGTTCTGGATGATTTAGAAAACTCAACTGTATTTTCTAGACCAAATGAAACACAACTCTGTAAAAGGATGGAGCTTCTAATATTTAAAATGACAGATTCACTTTGTGACTAAACAGGCTTTGTTTTACTTAAGATGCCTTCATGAAAGTCTGCCTGGTTACATAACAATTTAGTTAAAAGAAAAAACAAAACAAGAAAAATTTGTCAAGTCGGCATATGTCTAGAAACTAAATTATCTGAAAACAGTATCACGAAGACTTCAAAAATTGAAGAAAATATCCTCTTTTTACATGCTCTTTTAATTAAAACTGGCCATTATTTGTGCAAAATCCAGTACAAGCAACAAAAAAATATCAGAGACTAAACAAATTTTGCATTTGTAATGTTGCTGTTGGGATCCTCATATCTAGGCAACTGTCAATTTATAAACCAACAAAAGTTTCACTGTGTAGGTGTAAACTAACACATTACTAGCTACAAATGGTTTTTAACCAGTTTGAACCAGCAATGAAAATTTCACTGAGAAATACTGAATATTGCAATTTATCAAGTGATCAAAGCTTATAGACTCAGCCATTTATTTTGGTAGTTCAGATTTAGCTTTTCCTTGCTTTACATGGTATTGAGTGTACCAGGCTGGGCATCACTAAGCTAGGTGTTGTGCAAGAAAAATAAAGAATTACAGATCCTGTAAGAAGAGCCAAGTCATACCAAGCAATTACAGGGCAAAGCATAAAATAAATAATCCTCTGTAACAGAAACAAGAGCTAGCTCTCACAGTCTGAACCTAATCCTTTGGTCAGGAAAGCAATTGTGAGACCCTGTAATAATTCTTTGCATATTGAAAAACTATCAGAACGTTACCATAGAGGAAAAACTCTGAAGCTTATCACAATAGCTCTATAGCTATTTAAACCTCTGTTAAGAGCTATGTGCTTTTAGAAAGTTTACAAACAAGTATTCAGGCAATTCAAGTATCTGATAAGCAAACAGGAGTGCTTAGTAAAATGTATCCTTAATTAATGTGTTTATCTAAGAACTGTACTGATATAAGGTAGTGAATTAATAACAGAAGCAGAGACCGACAATAGCTGCTGTCTACATGTAAATAAAGTTTTGTCTTGAGACAAAAGCAGAACACATTGCTCGATTCTGCAGCTGTTATGCTAAACAAATAACAATTTGGGGTTTGGGATCCCCATTCCCTTCGTGGTTTTGCTGGGTTGGGGGTGTGTGTTGCTTTTTTTTTTTTTTTTCCAGATTAAAGGACTGACTTGTTTTACAGCATACTCATATTTCTCAAAGCAGCACAGCACAGCATCCATTTTGAAACAGCTTCAGCTTGAATTCAAAGACCTTTAAAAAATACCCCCAAACTCAGAAAAACACACACTATACCACAGCTACATTTCATTAAGTACAAGAACAAGAATTTCTGTCCGGTGGGAAGTTCTACTTTAAAACAAATCAGAATGAAAAACTTCAAAGCCAGGTTCAACGTCAGTTGGCAGCACAGACTTGGGCAATCACATCTCTTTTTGTGCCTTTCCCTCCTCTGTCAGCAAAACCAACACGGACAACACTTATTTTGCCCTTCGCTGGGGCTGTGAGAACTAGTATAAGAAAAGGGAAGTTCCAGTCCCTGGATATCACTGCTGTGTTATTCACAGCTCAGAACTGTTAGCTCCCATCATTTCATTTATCCATCTGAAATTAGAGATGAAGGTTAAGACGACTTAGTTTTTAAACACTGACATTTTTACCCAACCATCTTGCCTTTTTTTTAAATGCCATCTAGTAAAGAATTTCAAAGGGCTCTGCTTCTTTAATGAGGCATTAAAATACAGTCATACGACAAAAAAGCAAGTCTACTAAGTCTCTTAAACCCCTGGACTTACATTATCAGCTTTTATGTGCCTGTCAACACTCAACAGTAAGAAGCAATGGTTTGCTCTTTGCCTCGAATTTAAAAGCCAGCTAAACTTCCTCCCACTTTCCTGCTGAGAGCTTTAACTCCTTGCAAACTGTCAAAGCTTTGACACTTCAGCAGCAGATAAATCTACAACATGATGCAACAGCCAGGTGTAGTCTCAATCAGCCACTGGCCACTAATTTACTAATGGCCATTTCATTCACCTCGAAAAGCAATAAACTAGAAATACTTCCCACCCACCCCCACATACCTACACCGCTTGCGGATCAGCCCTTTAAAAGAGATGCTAGCTCTGTCAAAGAACCAGGTACAGTTAACTTGCAACTTGAAAGAAACATTTTAAATTGTAGAGATGTCAACACATGGCTAAAATGCAAAGGCATTTCCAACCCAGAAGCTAAAGAGTACAGCGTTTTTCAAGAAAAGTAAGTGCAAAGTATTAAATACTGGAACTTCTTTACCCAGAACATTTCTCTAAATATCCACAGCCTGGATGTGGCATTCAGTGTAAAAGCTCATTGACACAAAGCCCATTATTAATTTGTTTTACAAAGGTGCCAAGCAAAGTGCACCTGTGGAAGAGTAAGATTTGGATTAGTGGCTTAGTAGAAAATGTGAAGTTCACAGCTGGGAAGCCCTATATTCTGTTCTTTATAAGCTAAAATATTTATACCATTATCTCAGTATACAGAAAAACAATGACTGCACAGA
>VYZV01000694.1:115026-189578 GCA_013401275.1 Pandion haliaetus | reverse complement strand
AAAACACAGTAAATAAGTGTGCCATGCAAACTTTCCAGGTGTGTGCAATGCAGGATCGTCTTGAGGTGTATTTCTGGATGAGCAGCAGGAATTAATTCAGGAGCTGGTTGCAAATGAACTGATAGGTGGAGAGACAGCCCAAATGGCTCTTTGTTGTGCTGTCAGTCTGTTGAGGTCCATAGCCCTTAAAGTATGGGAATAAGGAGAGGGAAGGAAGTGGCAGAAGTACAGAGAATTTTATAAGACCTCATCTACAAAGTAGGGTTAACTACAACTATTGAGAAAGGAAATACAGGGAATCATCTTTGTTGAAGAGGAGGAGTGCTTTTACTGAGGCTGTTTACCATATATTTAAAACTGTTTATCAGATTTTTGATTTCTTGGAACAAAAAGCCCCAAACACCCCTGCAAAAATCATATTCTTTTGCTGAATATCTAGGGAATTTTTGTTGGTGGCCTGGAAGATAGAGTTTAAGCTAAGATGCCCTTTGCGGAAGGAATTTTATTTTCACTGTTAGCTTGAATTAAGAGAGTATTGTGTGAGAGCAGGATACTGCTCTTTCTCATTTCAATACCAATTAGAGTGGGATTGGGAGCTCTGTGAGTGGCAGAGTGCTCTGACTCTGGGATATCGCCAGTACGAGAAATGAAGATTTACTGTTTCTGTCCCTAAAGTGGTATGGAGAGTCCTGGTCATGTTCAGTCTCTTCTGACACTTTTTTGTTGTATCAGCAGTACAGAACAGTATGAAAGCTATACATGTGCCACAACAAAACACCATTATTTAGAAATGATGCTTTATGAACCTGTAATAGCTGAATTTAGTGTTGCTTTAGCACAGTGGTGCAGCCTTAGCAATTAATATTTCCTGATACACTTACCTGTATTTCTTACGTGAGAAGTACTTCACAGCCATAGTGCTTTGATGGATATACATTCTAGTTCTTGGGAACTTCACTGAACAAGGAATGCTAACTTAGGCTTGTCTGGACAAGCCACAAATAATTTAACAATCTACAATCCAAGACATATAAGTCATAGTTTGAAAAATGATAGTTTGATAAGCTTTTTGCTATTTTTAATGTTATGCTTTGCAGCTTCAGAAGCTTCTTACTATGGACCCTACAAAGAGAATTACCTCAGAGCAGGCTTTGCAGGACCCCTACTTTCAAGAGGATCCTCTGCCTACATCAGAGTATGTATTCCCTCTTCTGTGCTCTTCAGGGGTGTCTTCTTTCTGCTAAATGCTAATCCCTGAAATGAGACGACAGCTGAAAAATTCACAGATATCCACCTATATCTACAAGTAGTAGCTCAGGCATGCTCAGTAGAAACTATTAGTGCAGTAGTGAAGTTTCTGTATCTACTGGTGCCAAAACTGAGTGGTCATGGACAAGATCCCAGTACTGCACTAGTGTTGTAATTCTGAACATACTACCAAAGCTAGTGTGACAATATTATTGCGGTGTTTAGAGAATTAATCTGTGCCCTGTTCTGTTCTGCCTTACACAGCCTCACAGAGCCCTGTTCTTCACTGCCTGGTTTCACTGTGCCTCTCTCTAGGACTAGGACAGTTCGCTGACCTACAAGCCGTTCCCCGGCCCTCTTGCACAGAGTAACAGTATGAGGAGAAAAAAGTGAAGAGATCAATGACTGTCTAAAATCCCACAGGTCCCTTGTTGAGAATGCTTGAGAGTATAGATTTTATATCTCTATATCTTTTATTGTCATGAAAAATTCAAATGGTGTATTCGATTCCGTACTGGCAGACTTTCCTCTTCCAGTTTCTCTTCCCAGTTTTCAGAAGCATGGTGGTTCATAGCATTATGATCTGTAGGAACTGGATGCAGGGAGACTTCTACATTTTTTGCTTTCACTGCTTCCTCAGCTAGCAGGCAACACTAAAAGGAGGGAACAGCTACTGGAGTGCAAAAGGAGTCTAGCTGAGACTAGTTAGGGTTTTTTCTTTCTTTTTCTGTTTGGATAAGACAAACACTACCTAGCAGCTAGATTAGGAAGTGTTTACACACTTTAAAAAATCATGTCACGTTGATTGTATTTTGAATGCTGGCACAGAAATCTGAGAAATTGATACTGGTCAAGATCTACCAGTCATTTTCTGTTTAGTGTTTATCTGATACTATCCTATGCAGAGCTATAGCTCCCCGTGGATTACAGAATAACATTGTGCTAAAGTCTCTGCCATAAACATTAAGGAATATTCCAAATCCCATTAACCAGCTGAATTTAGAAGCTATCTTTTTTTCTCTAAACAAGACCTGAGAAGCTAATCGAAAGTAACTCTGCAGTTGTGATTGGCAAATATATTTAAGCCCGCTGTAGGCCAAGGTGGGCTGATAAGACATGAATACTCTTTGGATCAGGCCCTCTATTTGGCGAGCCATGCGTGTTCCAGCTAGGTGTTGTGGAACCTCTGACACTATGTTTGTTCATTTTGCCATCTGAATCAACAAGTGGTCGTTCCAGCATTCAGGCCTGCTAAACCGTGCCATGATTTCTAAATGATGGCCTCATGCCAACAGCAGAGAGATCTGACATTATGATCAACACCTAGCTGCTGGTATCTGCTGCTATCTTGGATGCTCACAGTGCCAGTCACTTATGGAAACAGGACTCATGAAATACAAGAAATTAAATTGCATTATATTTACTTGTTTTTAATATAGCATTAAGTAAATGTATGTCATATGTACATATTTGTGGAGTATTTACTGTGTTTCAGTGTATTTGCTGGCTGTCAGATTCCATATCCTAAAAGAGAATTCCTCAATGAAGATGAACCTGAAGAGAAGGGGGATAAGGTATAATAAACTCTTTTTTTTTTTTTTTTTTAAGTATGCAATAAGAAAGAGTCATGGTGCTACCAAATGAAAACTAATGAAACATGAAGAGTTAATAAAAAATTTGTTTTCCAGACAAGGCTCTCTTAAAACTACTTCCCAGACAGATTAAAAGTATCAGATGACTTTGGGGTGTCTCAGGCGGCATCAACAGCATGGTTTGCCCTGACCTGTGGAGAATGAGCTGGATGGGTTGTTCTGTCAGCAGTAGCCTGCTTTCAGCTGCCATCATTCCAAGAGGACCTTGCTACCTCCTCCTGCATTGCATGATGAAAATACATTGTGATGACATGAGAAGAATGGCATTTCCATTGTATGACTGGCATACATCTAGCCGTTTGAAAGTAGATGGCTGTCGGGGTCTCAAATAAATAGTGGCAGCCTGCTTCTGGCACTACATCAGAACATTTAATCCATCTGCGCACAGTTTCCTGATCATGTTTTAAGGGCCCTCAGGCAAAGGGCTCATAAGGAGCGGGAACTGCTCTGGTAGTGACAATCTGCTCCAAGTACTCTCTTTCCTATAGCCCCATAGACATGGGCAGGAACTTGTTTGCATGCATAGTAAATTTTGGTGTGTTTGCAACATAATCTGATGTGCTTTGTGTGTATAGCTTAGCTGTGCTACGTGACAGCAGTGATTGTCCCATCATGCTGTGAAGGCTGGACAATGGTGCTATAGTGTATGAAACATCTTGTTATTTTCACTTAAAAGTGTACAGCGAGACACCAATAGTAATGTATAGCTAGCAAAATGTGAAGAAAACAGCCTTGAACTGTAATTATCTGAGGACTACCTGAGAAGGACTGTTTATCTTTTGGAGAAACGAATTGACTACATACATCTTCTGTTTTCAGATTTTCTGTGTAACATGAGAAACTAGCAGAGTTTAAAAGTATGCCTATCATAATATGTTTCAGACAGCAAATTTTGTTTTCAGAACAGATATTGTAGATTCTTCTGTACTGAGAACAAGTAGTAACATCCTGGATTTTTGTGTCCAGGTAGTTTTTTAAAAAGAGGAAACAAGACACCTAAGCAAAAATACAATGAAAATCATTATACTGATTTGACTGTAATTTGGTTACTAGCTTTGCTTCAACTCTCACAGCTTCAAAAACAAGAACAAACCTTTTGAATTAAAATTACACTGGCTTTTGTTATGTCAGTGTATTTAAAAGTAAATATCTCTTTTTCCTGGCAGTGTTGGGGGGAAACAATGGCATATTTATATTCAGCAGAGCCATTATATAAATGGTCTCTGAGATTGTTGGGGACAGTCACGTATTTATGCACACTCCAAATTAAACTTTTTTCAGACAATTTAGCTAATATAAGTCACACATTACTCATTGAATGTCTTCCCAAAGTGTAGAAAATGTGAAGGTAAAAGATACTCTGAAAGCTGGATCTGTGCCATGTTTTGTTTCTTTATGATGTTGTTGCAAATGAAAGGATTTTTTTTTTTTTTATGGTGTTAGTTTCTGGTTTGTTTTTAAAACCATAAATATCTGTATAGTCCTTTGGAAACCTAGAGGAGTTCTCTGTGTTTGTTTATTTGGAACTCACATCTGAATTGAATAACCTTTAACATAAGCATCCATTCTTCAAAATGGTTAATCATTAGTCAGCAAAGCTAGAATGAGTGTTTGTAAAACAAAGTGAAAAGTTTCTTCTCTCATTCAAATTCTGTTAGGCAAGTTTCTGCTAGGTTCATTCCTAGGTAGGAGCAGAATTTCATTTTGGTAGTTTGTGCCTGAGAGGTGACACTTGGTAATATGCTGCTAACTGTAGACCTTTTACAAGTTTATTCATTTAGGAACCACCATGAACTAGACTGACCTGAGGACAATGTTTTTGCTGTTGTAAGCTGTTTTTGTGCACTAAGGTGGTGCAGCTAGACCCCAGCTGGAGTCTGACAGAGTAGAACTGAGTCTCTACCTGGGCAGTAGAAGTAGTAGCTGCACAGAAGAGCAAGCTCAGACTAGTCAGGTGAATTTTGTGCTAATATCCAAAGTGCGAAATGTGGGACCTACAACAAACTGTTGTCTTTGATTGTAAGGGTTTCTGCAATATTTGTTTACATATAACAAAATTGCAGTTTTTCAGCTCTCACAGTAGCAACCACCTCACTTGCATCCAAACACCCCTATGAAAACACAAATTTTGGAATTCTAGCAGAAACACCACCTTAATTATTGGTGCTTGTTTGTATACGTGAAGCACAAACCATTATTGAAAAGATAAATTGCTTCTTAACAATTCTTTTTTTTCCCTTTTTTTACAAGCTAGCTTGATTAACTTTTAAAGTTATTGAAGTTTTAATTTCCTGGGAAATAGAATCTGACTGAGATGGGATTTGAGAACTGCAAGCAGGAGGATACATTATTAGTTTTGCTAAATGTGAAATGGAAATGCAAGCCACCTCTAAGTCCTTGAAGTCACAAGGCTTCTTTGCAATCTTAAATGAATACATCATTGCAAATTTCATCTGAATGTATCTTGGGAGACCATTGTGATGAATGGCATAGATACAGATCTTTTATGTCACTTATCTGAGGTAACTAAATGCCTTTTGGTGATTGGAGGCATCAAGAATTTTCTGCTAGTGGCAACTGGTTGTCATGAGTTCTGAGAAACTATTGAAGTGAGTTTTTTTATAAAAGGCTGCCATACGAAAGCTTTCATAATTATATAAGCAAATATTCGGGGAAAAAAAGACTATCCTGAGATGTTCCATACAACATACTGGGGGGGAGGGTAGTAAGGCTTAATTCAAGCCATGACAATTGTAAGTTTTTTCCATGATTAACAAGTGACATATCTCACATTTGTAGCGAAATTGCTTTTCTTTGTAATTCTCTTAGGTGCTTTAGTACTCTGATGGAGGAGCCATCCCCGGTGCTTGAAAGCAGACAAATGGGTGGTCTTTCCTTGTAACTGTCTAACCATGGAGGGCAGAGTTGCACTCTGCTGCTTTTCTAACCTTCCCTCCAGTTCCCTAATACTCTTTTTGGTCTGTAGCCCTCTGAAGCCAGAAGAGTACAGTGTCTTTTGCTTGTGTTCCCCTTCTCAGCTTTTTTCTCCCTTTCGTGACACTTTTTATATCTCTTCCTGCTAGGTCCCAGAGTCATCTTAACTGTCTGGCTTCTCTTCCTTTGCTAGTCTTCTCATTTCCTTGCCAGATTCTTCCTTCAGCTGTTTCCTCCTCTTTTGTCTTCAACTATTGGTGTCTGGTCAATTTTCACTTTTCTGCTATTTCAGTAAGATTTTCTGACCCTATACCTAGCGCACCGTGCTGGACTGTATTCCCAGTATACCACTCTTTACAAGGTACTTAAAAGCACAGGAGAGCAAAACAGTAATGAAACCTGTTTCTGGTTCTGCAACAGAATTTCATTGCAACCTGGAAGAAATTATATCATTTCTGTGGTCTCAGTTTGCTTACCTTTCTGGCAGTAATGCTGCCAACCTCCTTTGGGTTATTGTAATGTGTCATTTGTGAAAGTTTGAAAAGTGGTTTTGATTGTGAGCGTACAAAGAGGTTGAAGCACTTAGAATAATTCTGTGGTTCACCATGTCTGCTACTGAGCACTAGTGAAATTTTGGGGGTTTTGATTTGGTTCATTAGGCGATTACTGCTTTATAAATGGTTCCTTCCATCCTCCCCTCTGAGTGTTTGGCTAGCTGTAGGAGGCACTAGACTGTCCTTCCAGTTTTAGTCTAGCTTGCTTTGTTAAAAAACCAAAAAGACCACAAATGGGATACCCCCACAAAGTGTGTAAGAGTGTACCGAGGACACATTTCTCCCAACACGCAGCCTGGCTGTGTTTTCCCATCGAGCAGGCGGGCCTGCCTCCTTCTCCACAGGCACGGTGACGCTGGAGTTAGCAACTCCATAAAGCTCACAAACCAGTTCAGAGCAAGTGACCATGTCATGTTGCTTCTTCCCCTAGAATCAACAGCAGCAGAATCAACATCAGCAGCAAACAGCACCTCAGCAGCAGCCGCAGGCAGCGCCGCAGCAGCCGCAGCCGCAGCAGCAGAACAGCACCCAGACCAACGGGACGGCCGGGGGTGCTGGTGCGGGAGGAGGGGGCACGGGCGCAGGGCTCCAGCACAGCCAGGACTCCAGCCTCAACCAGGTGCCTCCGAACAAGAAACCACGCATAGGGCCTTCAGGCGCTAACTCAGGCGGGCCTGTCATGCCTTCAGATTATCAGGTACCCCTCTTGAATTTTTGCTGCTTCTGATACTGTAGGGCCAAAATGTCATTTTCCCCCTTCCCCACTGCAAGAACAAATCGTATTTTAATGAATTTCTCATGGAACCTGAGCAGGTGTGCTATGATACATTAGATAAAAATGTGGGTTTAAAGTAAAAAGATGTAGTTCTCTGGTTACTAATTTTCAGTAGAATACCAGTATAAGTCGTATCTGCTGCACCCTGTAAAGTGGTGAGGACTAGTCCACGCCAGGAAGGCACTTAAATATATGCTTAACTTTATGTTTGAGAGTTAGCTTACTGAAGCCAGTGGAACTATTTCATGCATGTAAATGCTGCATTAGATTGAGTTCAGGATACTCGGCTCTTGGCAATATTAAATCTTGTGTGAGAAGCAGATCTGGGAAGATCCTGAGAAGCAGAAGCAAAGTTAGAACTAGGCGTTCTCATTTGATTCCAGCTTCATTTTACCTTATATCATCACATGTGTGGAGCGGTTCTGTAGTTTATTCTAGTATCTTGCTAAGTCTATTTCTAATGTTAAAGAAAAAATGCATGTTAGCATGGGAATGATGTTTTGGTTCATTAGTATGATTCATGCTGAAGTAGGGCACAAAGACACACGTTGTTTCTAATGTGACCAAAGTTGAACACATTTCATGTTTTCCAGTATAGTAGCATTCATAAGTAAAAGCAATATCACTGAATTATTTTTGGATTTGCATACTTGTCTTTGCTTACTAGAATTATATTTTCCACTGAAAAAGTGACTTACACTAAATATAGAAAGCATTGAACTAACCAGGATCTTCAATACTTGTGAGTTTATACTTGCTGGGACAGTAATGAGTTGAAAGCAGAATAAGAAAAAGGTAGATTTTAAAGGTAGATTTTAAAAGATGTTAGGGATTCTGTCTGCTACTAGCCTTTGAGAGGATAACACCTTGGAGAATGGTCTTTTCAGGCTGTTTTAAACTGAAAATAAGTAGCTTTTAAAAAACCCAGCACTGAAGTTGCCTTAACTTAGGCCTCCGGACCTTTTCCACAGACAATTGATTTCTCAGTGCCAGACATTTTTCTCCCATTTCTGTTTTACTCTTTTAATTACAAATGATCATGAAGGCATTGAGGGCAATTTAAGGGTAAAGACAACTAGATTTCTTTTTTGAAAAGTTCCAGACAGGCTTGAGGTCTGGACAGATCAGTACAGCTGTCTGACTCCACAGTATTTATGGCTGGCCTGTTTTGGTCTGTATTTTGAGGACTGTTGTGCTGTATTTGATGATATCCATTATAGAATCCTTACACAGCTCGCTGAATTGTTGGCAAACGTCCCCCTTACAAGTTGCTAGCAGTCTAAATATAATTTTTTTCAGATAGTTAGATTTTATTTTTTTTTACCCCCTATGACTCTTTCCTTCTAAACTTTAACAGCACAGACATCAAAATGGTGATCTGTATGTTTCCTTTACATCACTCACTAAATTGTATGGTCTGATTATCCATTTTTACATTTGCGTTTGGCCCTCAGCCCTTAAATTCTAGCTGACTCTCTTCTGTTCTGGAAAGGAATGTCTGCAATTTGTCCAAGTCTGACTTTGTTAAAAACAAATTCTTTTCTGTGGAAGAAAAATAAGCATGAGCAAGTTAATGCATTCTTGTAGTCTTATGGCATTAATTTTATTCCATTATATCTTATTCTGAAGTAGGAAGAAGATTCCCTTTGCTTTTGAGTTTCGTTGAGCTTGTGATCTAAAGTCTCTGTTGAAATTTTTTCGTGTTTCACCAACCTCCATATATGTTGCTTCTACAAATGACAGTGCAAGTTCTTTGTTGAATTTTACTGAGCATTCCTTATGTCACCTTGGGTGTTTTGCTCAGCTTGGTGAGCTGATGCTTTTCATCCAGAACAACTTCCTGTAAAGTCATAGCATTTTTCACAATTTTTTTTTTTTCTGTTAGAAGTTGCAAAAACTTTCAGAATTTTGAGACAAATTCCAAGTTTCAGACGCTCTGTTAACAATCTAACCATGTAGGTCAAGCATAATCTGGTTATTAACAGCATACATGCTGCTGGGAGACACCCCTTCCAGAGCCAGCGTGCTGAGCTGTTATCTCCCAAACTGACCCTTACAAACAAGTAAAGTTAGTCCATACAGCTATTAGTTATATTGATATTATATTAAGATACAGAGGTCTGCAAGATTGTACTGTTATGTCTCTCTGTTTAGCCTCACTGTGCTTCATCTTGAAAGCAACCTTCATATTCCTACAGTAGACAGAACACAGAAAAAGTAATGTGATAAATTTAGGGTTTAGTATGTTTTACAATTTATGTAAAATCAAAGGTATGTACAGAAACAAAGGTCAGCAGTGTTTTATGCTGCCCTTAGGTTCCTGCTTTCCATCATCCAGCTGAAAAGTTATCGGGAGACTTTCACAGCTCTCCTGGTTGGGGTCCAGTGGTTAGGTGAGACCACTGACTGCTGCCTTCACTGAGCAGATTCTTGGTCTGTGGAGGATGTGGTGTTCTCACAGACCCACTGTCTCCGTGGGATTTCCATTCAGAATTCAAACTTCTCCAGAGGCTTTCTGTAACTCCTAATCCTGATATTTAATCAGAATGTAGGTTCTTAACACTTTCCTAGGTGATTGCTGTTGGCCACAGTCTTGCTGATGACACTTGGACATAACCAAGTAGAACTAGAGAGCGAACAGAACTCTATTGAATGCCTGCCTAACCCTGTACTTAACTTGGCTGGAAGCAAACTGTTTGCTGACTGCAAATAGTTTTGGGGTTTGTTTTTGTAGACTGTCCTTTCTTGTGGATTGGGTGGAGTTTACCTTGCTGGAGAGTCTCCTATGCATTGAGCAGTACTTTTCATGCAAAGTGATTTTGCAGCTTGCAGTTTTTTTGCAGCTTTACATTATTGCAGCTCATTATTAAATCTGGACAAGGAATGGATATGGTAAAAAGGCAAATTTAACAGACTGGAGGTTACAAATGATCCATGAATTTGGCTTGCTGAGATTGGGGTCCACTGAGCTAACATCCCAAACAGTGGAGGGGAAAAATCATTCAGGAAAATGAATGCTAGGTTACTGCACATACACGTGCCCATCTTTAAGCAGTTGTCCTTGCTTCCAGTAGATAAGGCTGCAGGTTGGAAGACACCTAAAATTTTAATTTTTTTATCCTATTGGACATTTTTTCATTTAGATAAATTGATTAACTCTTAGGTCATGGTTGTCTTTTTCCCAGGAACAGAATAAATTGTTTCTCTGTAACACTTAGTATTACTTATCTCAAAAAGGGTGTTTGTGACCTTAGCAGTTTGTTTTTGCATTAATAGCACTTAGTTTAAGAAACAACTGAATTTTGAAATGGAGTCTGCTCTTGTGTCTTGTGTATTTTTCCTTCAAAAAACGGGTGTGTACTTGCTGTACTTCCAGGTGTCGACCAGTGACCTTGTGTATTTTGTGTGCTGTGTTAAGGCTGATGGCAGGTCAGATTGATAGCTTCTTTTATGGGATCTTAAACAGTAACACTGTTTAGTCAGGTTCTCCAACAGTCACATTTTAATGAGCTTCAGAGAGGTTAAAAGTTTCCTGAGCTGCATAGTCCTAACAGGCCGGTTTTCATTCCCCTGATCCCACTCTCTTTTCCTGCAGCACTCCAGCTCACGCCTGAGTTACCAAAGCAACATTCAGGGATCTTCTCAGTCCCAGAGTACAATGGGCTATTCCACGTCGTCTCAGCAGAGCTCCCAGTATCACCAGTCTCATCAGTCTCACAGGTACTGAGAGGGCTAACAGGCTGTACTCAGAAAGGAACGGACTAAAAGCCAGAAGACTCCAGCAATATGAAGTTCATAACGATGAGAAGAACCAAAAATACAAACTATAATGCAGAATTAAAATTCACGATGACAAAAGGAAAACTTCACTCACTGAAGACTTCCCGCCCCCCGTCCCTTTATTGCCATAAAGGAGATTCTCGTGAAGTTTTCCTTCCTCCCTCCCCTTGCATGTGCTCCATTGTGGTTACTCTAATGAACCCTTCTGATCTGAACCCAGCACTTAACTTCTTTAACCTTTGGAATTTTGAAGGATTCCTGGTGCACCTTCCTTATGCTGTAGTGATTGCCATAAATCTGTCTTTTCAATCTCTTTGATGGGATTTTAAAGTTTTAAAATCTTGAACTCCCAGGCTTTCAAGCTTGTATATAGTTAGTTTTATACTAGGCAAGCCAGTTTAGCTATACAGGTATATTGCACCTTTTTAAAGCACTATGTTATTTTCACAGGATATTACTGTTTTGCTCATGGATGTCAAGAACAGCAAAATTTTACTGTTCCAGAGTATTTTACTATTCTGTTTTTATTAGTCTAGTTTTCAGGCGAGGTCTTAAAAATAAAAAATTTAAAAAATAAATAAAATTTTAAAAAGGAAAAAGGAAAAAACAAAAAAAACCACCCAAGTCTCTGCAGCAACAAATACGCTTCATGCTACTGGACTGAACGCCAAACAGAAGATTGCTGATATTTCTTAACTCATTCACATTGAATTCTTGAAATCACAGTGATCGTGCTCTGACTAGTTTTAAATTAAGCGTTATTTTAAATGAAACCAGGACTGTCACATAAAAAGGAGATGCTTTCAGGATCTGTTGGAACAGAAGAATGGAATGTCTTCCCAGGCTGGACACCAAAATAGTCAGGAAAATGTATTTACTGCCCTCAAGTCTCAGTAGGAATGTGGATGACGGGCTTGTTTTTCTCTTAAGCAGCTGATTAATGTATTTAGATTTAAATCTATAAATTTAGCTTTCTTTTACATTCCTGAGTCAGTTTTCTGAATATAAAGGTGACAGAAATACTAAGACTTGCAAAAACAAATGCATTTAATAATTTTGTGTTAGAATTAATAATTAAGAGAAATTATTGTGCAGTTTGAAAAGCATGTTGAAAATTGTTCATTTTTCATGTTTATAATGCATATTCTGTGTCCCTCACATTGCTGTGATTAACCCAGATTAGTTACACCAGATGCACTTGATTGCACTGAAATGTTTCTTTTTCCCTAGAGCAAACATGTTTTGATTGTGCCTAAGGACTGTAAGTGGATGGGTAGCTGGCAGAAAATCCCCAGTAAATAAGCAAGGGTTCAGAAGCATAATCAGAGGATTATTGTCCAACTTCTGCAACCACAGTTATTTGGAGAGACACAATGTATAATTTGGGACAGCTTCATTTTTCCTTCAGCCTTCAGAAATAAGGCTGGCTCTTGTTGCAGAAAACCTTGAGAAATGCATTTAGAAAGCTACTAGCAATGTAACATCAGTGAGCTTCTACAACTGGTGTCCAGAGAAGAGGTGAAGTGAGAAGAGTTTATATGTAAACACTTAATGTTACAGGCTTTTATACTGCAGGGTGTTGTCTTCTGTCCTGCATCCCTACAAAAAAATTGTATATTACCTGCACACATTCACACTGAAGTTGTGATCAGACCTAGCAAGATGAGTAAATCTGTTTGCTCTGAGGAGAATGCTTTTCATCACAGCTAGACACATACGTGTTTCTACTGGATTCGATCTCCCAGTCACCTTTAGTGCCCTCTTCCTTCTCAAACCTGTGTTGTTTTCATACCTTTTGTGCGCAGTTGGTTTGCTTTGGCCGTACCTACCATCATGTGGTTTTGACAACACCCAGCTTCTCTAGAAAAGCAACTAAAACCTGCTTTTGTCATCAAATGGGTAAGAAGGTGGTGAGAATGAAATGAAGCAATTTGAAGGAGAAATATATTTCTGGGGAAAAATAATCTCCAAGGATACTTTCAGTGTGTAACTGTTGAAATGCTACATATTACACATGCCCTAGTAGCCTGTTTGAAAGAACAGATTTTAATTGTTCTTTTATTGTATTTCACTAAGTCTGGGGTTACATTCTTTCCATAAGCGGAATGTCTCACCTCTTACTGATGTTAGGATGAGGTACCTTTGAGCTAATGGATATTTGGCCAATGCCATAAAGTAAAATTTATTTTACGTTTTTGTGACTTGAATGTCACATATCTGGAAATTAACCTTTGGCAGAGTAATTTTTGCCCTCTCCTGTTCTTTTCACCCTTCTGTTCTCTCAAAATCCTTTTGACTTTTCTGTTATGGTTAACTAACATTTCTTATCCCTGCTGTGACCTGCAGCTGATCATCAAATTTCATATAACATGAGGAGGTGGCAGGGAGACGTGTTACCATACGGTTAATTAAGGTGGGCTCTTGTGCCAGTAAGACAAAATCATGGTGTAGATTATTCTGTATGTAGAGTGTGAAACTTCACAGCAGTATAAGGTGCTTTAATTGAGTGAGTTTCCAGCTTCTGGAGTGACTACCACAACCTCTCTCTAAGCTGAACTGGCATTTCTGCCTTGGTTAGGTCTGAGAGATGACCGCATGCTGCTCGTATCTAGCTTTTGTGTGCGTGCGCAAAGCCAAGGTGACTTCCTCCGTTGCCTTCAAACTTACAACTGGGAGGAGGGCAAATAAAAGCAAAAGCATTTGCTGCGAAATGTGGGCTGTGCACACTCTTCTAGTTCCTTCCTGGTGGTGAAATAATTTGCCTTTTCTTGGGAGCTTGACGCACATTGCCCGGGTTGGGTGGCAGTCGTAGTGGAAGAAGCCTTGCTTTCTGGGGGTCATTCCGTGAGGGTAAACTGCTCCGCTTTCAGAAGTGAATCGTGCAGTGTGTCCTGGGAAGCCAGGACTACGTCATTTTAATCTTTATTTTTTGCCTGTGCAGTTTCATTAGTACTCATAGCTCTGTCTCTGCCCATAACCTTTACACCAAAGTGTTTCATGCCGGTACTGAGAGAGGCGGGTGACACTGGCAGAGCTGTCTTCTCCATCCTGGTTGCCCGGTGGGAGAGCGGGCCGCTAAGTACAGCTTTTCCCACCATGGCTTGGAGGAAACAAAACACGTGGGGAATGAATGGGATGAGCAGCCTGGTCCGCATTGGTGAACTTTATGTAGCACAAACTGCACAATGAAGGAAAAAAATATAGGGAAAGCTGCGAGTCCTGCACTGTATCTGTGACACTGTATCTGGGGAGGGGGAGGGAAGAGCATTTGTAGCGGGAGGGGTGGCGGGAAGCTAGAAGTGTTCAAATATGTATAATATTTTATATAAACGTAATAAGCTTAGGTCCCCTTCATAATCTTCAGGAATGGTACTTTAACACCATTAAGCAAAGAATTGTTTTAGGATTACATAAATGTATTGTACATAAGGCCATACGTAATCTTCTAAAAATGTCGCCAAACAGGAGCGATGTGTATTACTATATGAAAAAAAAAAAAGTCCTTAATGCACTGTTATCTCCTAAATATTTAGTAGTAAATTAATACTATTTAATTTTTTTAAAAATTTGTCTTGTGTAGACACTAAAAAGTATTACACAAAATCTGGACAGAACATGTCCTTTTTAACAGCAATTTAAAGAACTTTTTATATATGTAAGGTAGTAACTTTTCAAATTGTTCTAGTTGTATTTTCCCATGTTTACTATTTGTGGAAGTGTGCCTGTCTCTATTCAGTTATTTTTTTTCTAATAATTTCATGCACGCATCTTTCATTTTTGTAGTTTTCATTAGAAATTATTGTGTATGCGCCTCGTGCTGCCACAAAACTTTGCCGCTCCAGATCTGTGGTGGCCACATTTGGCAGTGCCCATGCCAATGGGCTAGCAAAAACCACAAAGCAAAATACTTGTTTCTCATTCTAGAGTTGAGAGTTTACTGCTTTTAAGTTGTCCTGATGTCACTCTTGAAATGACTGTTAAAACTAAACTATGAGTTCATTGCATTTATTTTATATTCTTGGTTGTAATGAAATGGAATTGACTTTGCTTCAGTGTGAATTTTTTTAATAAAATAATATACATTTGTAATAATAATAAAAAGTTCAACTCAAATAAGCGTGGTGAAAAGTTTTTGTAAACATTGGCTTTGGGCTACCAAGAGGAAAAATATAGCCCACAAAATTGCAGTTGTAATTATATTCAGGATGTTTATGATATCATACACCACACAAAACAAAGCTTGCAAAACCTCAGAGTTGAAATTACAGCTTTTAAAATGCCCACAAGGATATTCATGGGTATGTGTCTATCAAAATAGAATGAAGCCTTATGGAAAACAGAATTGATGGAGTGGTTCTCTTTACTTTTAAGCAGAAGGCAAAACCTTTCTGGCATGCCACACCGATGCCGCTTGTTGAGATTCATTATTACTTTTGTGACAATCCTATAGACCCATCCTCTGAGAAAAAGCTGGTTTGCTGCATTCTAAAGCTAAATGCCCTCTTACTTTTTCCTCCTGTTGGACCTTGGAGGATTTCAAGTATTTCAGGTGACAACATGGAAAGCACGAGCTAGAGCATCCTGGTGGCTTTTCAAAGTGGGGTTTTGTGTGCTTTGCTAGTCTTGTGTGTTTCCGTTCCATCTAACCACTGTTTCACAGATGGATAGTTCTTCCAGAAATCCCACCTGTCTTCTCTGTGACAGTTGCATGGGTAAGAATGGTTGGGATTTACTTGCACTGCCAATCGTGTTAAGAAAGAGGCTTTGGTTTCTGATGTGCCTTTTGCACAAGGGTGAGAATAGAAGTAGCCTTTTGCCAAAAAGCTTAGTCTGCATCTCTGACACCTCGTGGATAAAGAGCTGTTGCTTCAGCCTCAATGCCACCGAGCATCCCCAGCTCTATACCCCTCATAGTTTCCTTTCTGCTTCTGCAGTCCTGTTTGTTGCTCAGATTGTGCTTAGTCAGCAGCTTTGGCTTGGATGTCTTTAAAACCTCCTGTATTTTTCCTATCTGATCATGCAATTTACAGTCTAATCCAGCCTCATCATACCGATCTGAATTATGGTGTCATCTCTTTTTCTGTCCTTGACAGCTAGACAACTTACATTTCACAGCCATTCAGAAAGTTGCACAGTAGGTTGTTTATTAGTTTCTTGTTTTGACTTGTTGCTTCCTGCTTTGTGTTACTGCCCTGGCTCTGCCATCTCTGTTGCATTAGATGTAAAGCTGTTCTCTTCACTTGCACATCACTGCCAAAGCCTGCTGTTACCCCATCCCTCTTACTCAAATCAAGAAGTTATCTAAGTTATCTCCTCGTCTGATTGTCACCAGGTCAACCTCTACACCCCCCATTTTAGATTTCCAAATAAGCATTTTTATGCTCTTGTTTCCAATTGCCCATTGTTCCTGAAGACCTGCTGCATAAATTTCTGAAAAATTCCCTCCTAGGTGTCTTCTGCATCCCTCATTAAAACCCTTTGGCTTTGATGTCTACACAAGTTCAATATTTTAAGCTACTGGTGTGCTGTGATTTGTACCTATTGCATTAATGAAAACTGTCCCAGTGTTTCATTACACCCTCCAGTCTATCTGCATGCATCTGTCACCTTCCTGTACACCTGTTTGTAAGCTCCCTGAGACAGGAATGGTTGTTTTGTCCTGATACAGTAGCTTCATGACTGGTACTTGCAGGCACTCTGTAATATAAACAATAATTGCTTTAACATCATGTTTTTTTACTACTGGACAATATGCAGTAGTAGTGTAAGGAGTAATGGCCATGTGCTGTTTGAACACAAAAAGCATCATATTGGTGTCAAGTATCAATTTGATCTGGCTAAACAAGGAACTTGAGCAAGCATTGTTCCAATAGCCAGTAAAGGTTAACGATGGTTTACCTGTAATGTTTTTTTAACAGGTAGGTATTGCTTTTCCAAGAGAAGTTCATGCCCTTGTTTAAGATTGCAGAGAAAGCCAGAAGCTTTAGTTTATTTTGGTGTTGTTATAGTAATGTAGAAAAATATTATTGTATGATTACTACAATGATTTTTTCATTTGCAAGAAATATTTATTACAACAATAATTGTTGGAGGTAGATTAAAACCACCAACAAGGTTATGAAAGATATGTGTACAGTCATAGCTGAGCTGCTGAAATGGCTGTGGGAGCACCACTGTTGTTAGGTAACAGATATCCAAGATAATCTAGAGTAAGTGCTTAAAAAAATAATAATAATTATTATTATTTGAAGTCTGAAAGTAATGCCAACCTACCTAATAATTTTTATGTAACATGCTTGCCTTGGAATACTGCTACAAGATCAGTTTTTCCAGCTTTGTATACCAGCATACTGGTAAGTGTATTGTATGGACCGTAACAGGCCACTTCTGTGGTTTATTTTGTAGTGTGTTCTTCGAAGTATCTTGAAGAGGACAGAGAACTTGAGAGTATGTAACTTTTATATGTATATTGCATACATTGAACACATGGCTGAATGAAATATTCAGCAATACATTCCTTTAGCTAAAATGTCTTCTGATGATGTTTAGTAAGAAATTATGTGAAACCTCCAACTGGTGTTTGAAGTCATTGCAGAAAGGACACCTTTGCCCCAGTCCATTGTCAGAATAGAGTTTGCTTTGCTTACACTAGCAGTAAATGTTGTAAATAAATTAGTGAAGGAGAATGTGCACTATTTTTTAAATATGACTTTTTAAAATAAGGAACAAAAAAACCCAGGTATTTGTTACTGAGTCTTGGATGTGACATGGTAGCCAGGAATAATGCATTTTATGCAGTCTCTATCCCACAAGACCAATCGTGCGTCTTAAGCAATAAAAAACCCAATATGTGGAGCACCGAAGAAAGGAATTCTTCACACCTATCATCAGCAGACAAAATTTTAATTATAGACCAGGTTCTGCCGAATGATGTATGGCTCAGACTTCCTCTCCACAGCCTGCATTTGAGCCTACATTGGTAAAATTCTTACCTGCATCCATAAATAGGAATTCTCTGGGATGTTAGAATAAAAAAAAAACCAACCCCACAAACAATGGAAGTGTGCAGCCTTTTGATTTTGTAACAAAGTTTCAATGCTATCAAATTTAGGTGTCTGAAGTTCTCCAGAACGTGATGAACTTTTAAATACATTTAAATGTGTATTTTTAGCATTGACATTGTTAAAAATACTTTCTGCCCTTATCTGGGCAACGTTGCATAGCCCTGCTCTGGAAAGGTGACCTCTAACTCTGCACGCTTGACCTGGTCAGGGGAACGATTGTCAGTTCGGAGTCTTGCAGACAATTTACACAAGTGGACACTGAACTTTAACCTGTAAGCTTGGGTCACACAGGTCTGTGGAAGAGCAATCATCTTTTAAAGAAAACACGCTTCCTTGGCTGAAAGGTGAGCCAGAGAACTGAAAAATTAAAGGCTTAAAGTCTTACCGCAAAAGGCTCCTGTAGTCCTCCAGTTTGATAGATAGTGCTATGAGATGGTTGTAAATTGTCAGTTTGTATTATTATTGCTAGGCTGTACAGTTCAAAAAATCTGTTGTTGGTCTTGCCATTATCTAATATGATGTAGAATGAGTAGTTTGCAAAATTATAATTGATTTTCTGTTTTCAACCTATTTTAATTTTTCTTGCACTGGTGCAGAAGAAAGAAGGACAGTTTCCAGTAGTTTGGTTTTGGCAGTAAAACTCAGAAAGTTAACTTGCTAACAAAGAGGAACCAAAGGAGATAAGGCTTCTCCTTTGCTGCTGTCCTTCTTTTGCTGCAGCAGAGGAGATTCAAGCAGGCAGATCATACCATGACATTGTGTAGTAACTGCAGTTGTTGGGAAACATTTGAGTTTGAAAGAGAAATGTTTATCTTGTACGTATAGCATCACAACTGTAGAAGGTATACCTAGCGAAGTTGACAGGAGTGAGTCACCTTGACAAAATTCCCTGCACATGACAAGCAGGCTGACTCAATCATGTCAAGAAGTTTATAGGCTTTTTGGTCTTACCCACCCACAAATGTATGAAAATCTGCATAGTTATGGTTTCAAAATACTCCCCCTGGTAATAATGGAGCTTTTGTTTAAAAGTTTCTTGTAGCTTCCAGTATCCCACAAGCATAGAAATAAATCCCTACCCATTTAAGAAACAATGGGGACATCTACTAACACGCCCTGGTGGGTAAGTCCCAATGGGGTTTATCAAGAGTTGCTTCTGCATCATGCTGCTGCTGGGTGAAAGCTGGAAGTCCCCTGTGACTTTGAGACAGTCAGTTCTGGGAAGCAGGAATGAAGTCACTTCTGTTATCACCCAGAGCAATATTAGAGGTGTTTAAGCGTATCTGAGTCGTCTGAGATTGTGACATGTATCATATTTGCACAGTGGCTGTACTCTTTCATCTCCAAGAACTCAATCTTGCATGATAACATTTACATATATTGTCTGTGGAGAAGCGCTCAACTGTGGCTTGTTATTGTATATCTTATAAAATACTTGTCAGTGGATTGTGTGTGCTGGAGGACGTAAGAAACGACCTGCCAGCTAGATCAGAAGCAGGCATGTTCTTTCCCACCTAATGTGCCAAACTCAATTATTGGTCGTAGTGCATCATGCTTTTATTAATACACAGTGGTTGTACTATTCCAAGGCCGCATTATCACTGCAGTTTCTCATGTTTCAGAGCTGAGGTAATCTGTTTGTATTCTACCTAGCTCCTTCATGATGTTTTGCATATGACTGTGGGGAGACCAGCAATTCACTGGTCTGTGACTCTGGGTAGTCTATACACTACCTTGAAAAGGAAATCAAAAGAGCACCATAGCAGTGGGACTGAGATTCCAGTGTATGCGACATGGTGTACTTGTGGAGGGGGCGGGGGAAGAGTGGGAAGGATCCCTACTTCTGTGGGATCAGGGATGGTCTCTGGATATGCTACATGTGGATGTCAAAACAAAACACGTTTTTGCTTTTGGATTTCAAGATCTTGCCAGACAGGTGAACTCCAGCAGTATGGTCATTTAAATTATTAGGATATGTCCTAAGTTTGTTTGGGCCAGCATGCCTAATAAAACCATGTTGGCACTGGTAGTCATCTGTTACCTCTTAAATTAAAAAAAAAAAAAAAAAAAAAAAGACTAGCCAAGTTTCCTATGTCTCACTCCTCTCAACGCACGTATCCAAATGCGGAGCTAAGTAATAATTCATTTCCCAAAAATGCAGTGAGAAAAGAGGATACCCTGTGTACCCAGAATAGCTATGCATACTAAATATAACAGCGTTGAGCATTCATAGAGCAGGTTTCAGGTTTACACCATGTACCACAGCTTAGGATGTTCGGGGCCAGACGTCCCCACCAAGTAACACGATCGCTTCCTTCAGCTGGGTACAGGACCTACTCCCAGCCCCACAGCTGCTGGCGGGAATGGCAGTTACCTGACCCAGAACCATCCCTCCTGCAAGAGGAGGAGGTGATCTGTGCCGTGGTAGATGTGTCAGCCCCTGCACGTGCCACGGCACCCATCTGATGTGGAGGTTTGCTGCTGTGGATGTTCACAAACCATTGAGTGGGTCGGTCCTCTGAGAGGGTCTGGAAGCGGTGGGGTTGGCACAGAAGGTCACCTCTTGGGTTGCAGCTGTGGTGGTAAACGCAAGGGGTGGTGAATGCAACGTGCCGTCACGGGGCGGCTCCAACTGCAAAGCCCACGTGTGAGATGGGAAGGGAGATTATCCCCCAGGAGCAACGGGCCCACCTTACGCAAGCTGTCAGCACACGTTGCAGGCAGTGGGCGTCTTGGGAAGGTGCCAGAAGCGCCTGGGGCGAGCTGGGAGAGAGTGGCACTGCTGCTGCGCTGCTCTCCTCTCTGGGACAGAGAGGCTCTGGCAGTGGGGTCTGCTTTCTCGGATGCTTTACAAACACCGTGGCACTTCAGAAAAACTCTCTGGACCCCACCCCCCCACCCCCAAGACCCCGACTGCGCTTCCCACCCTTGCAAATTAGAGCACAAGCAGTTGAAAGCGTGAAAAAGACTGAGGCCAGAAGCGAGGTGCCAGCCAGCGCAGCGATGGGCATGTTGCACGCTGCCTCTCCTCCCCACACACGCCATGGCCGAGGGCACCTGGGCGGGAGAGGCAGAGGTGGAAGGTGCCACGTGAGGACCAGCTCACTCCTGACTGTGAAAAGGTGACGCACCGAGCTGCCGCAGCTCCGTGGTTGCATGTCTCCGTGGAGTGGGCCTGTGGTACCCGTCTTCCAACACGTTTTAGGACCTGACATTTTTTGGAAGGTCTGACAAGTCCCACGTGTGGGTGAGGGTAGGACTTTTAGAAGTTTTTTGAAGCGTGTCCTCCTGCTTCTGTGCAGTGCCCCAGATCCAGACCTCGTTTTGCTGTGTTTAAGGTCTGTCCTGCAGGAGGGTCACACAGTAAGTGGCAGTTCACTGGATTTGGATGGATTTGGGGAAGGTCTGATCCCCTCTGATCTTTTCTTCCCTGCTCTGTTCTCACCTGCTAGGCCTGCTGTAAGCTTTCGCTAAAATGCTCCGTTTCATACCATGGCTCAGCTTTGCCCAATCCTACACAAACCCTCTCTTCTCCAGATGCCTCGCAGCCTGCACCTGAGGATATAATTTTATGGCTAATGGTAGATGCAGTTAAAAAAAAAAAAGAGTATATTCAGAGAGCCGCTGGGTGGTTTGGTTCACTTTGCTTTTACTGCGGGGGAGGTTATCCTCCTGCCAGTGCTGCCTGGGTCCTGGCTGTTCTGAGGAGCTGTCTGACCACTCTGGTGTTTGTCCGCCAGGACATCTAACGCTACAGCATGTATTTCAGAGCACGGCCTGAGCCCTCTTGGGGTTATCGTCTTCAAATTTTCTTACATATTATACCATTGTGGATGGAAGCATTGTGCACTTTGTGGGAGACTACTGAGGAAGCTAGAAAAAAAAGAAGAATCCTCCATGGGAGAGAGCCAGCCGGTTCAGCAGTATGCCAGACATCATCTGCCATGAAGCTGGATTTTCTGCTTGGAGGACGCGAGTCTTGCTGAGGAAATGCATCTCATTGACCTGCAAGTCAAACACAAAGGGCTGGTGGAAACTCAGATTCCTTGACCACGACAGGCAAAAGAAAGTCTGCAAATGCCATGCTTGTGCGGGGCTCCCGCTGGCCCCTCCGGCTTAGGTGAGGCATGGATCACGCGGGCCCCCCGCCAGCAGAAATCTGCTGCCTTTGTAAATCATTGGCTGGGCCAGCAGCCTCGTCCTGCCAAGGCAGAAGAAGCAGCAGAGGGGCTGAAGCAAGAAGGGAGTCTTCGGCATTGCGTTGTAGGGCTGCAAGATGACTTGCTGCCTGAAAAGGCAAGGAGGGACCTGGCTGCCCCTCATGCTCTGCAGAGAGGGACCCTTAGCACCCTACTGACATCATCTTCTTGGCCTCCTCCCTCTGCTGCAGCCCTACCTGCCCGCCCCGAAGTCCCAGGTGGCAGCTGCTTTGGGGGAAGACTACCAGCAAAAGACCTACACTGACTCAAATGACTTTCCCAGTCTGGAAGAAGAGGGCAAGAGGGGGACCTTTCTGGGAAAGCCCTTGAAAACAAACACTTTTGCTTCCCTTTGCAGGTGCTGGCAGGGAATAAGCATGGGGTTATTTAGGGAGGATGTGAACAAACCCTGCCAGAGCCCATTAGAGGGACTGACGTCCTGGGAGGGGGGAGAGAGGTGGGGGAGGCTGCCAGGCCTCAGGGGGTGCTCTTTTATATTTCATTTATGATCTGTTGATTTGTATCTGGCTGGGGTTTGAGCCCATGTGATTCATGTTCACACGGGCAGGTGGGAGCGGCTCCATTATTTTCTTTTGAATCACCCCATGTTTCTCTGTCACCAGAACATGCTTTAACAGCCACTTGTGCGTATGTGTGTGTGTATGCGAGACCCAGCGAGCCTGGTGGGAACAGGCTCGGCTGACTTTGTCTCAGCTTGGTGGACTTGGCAGTGTTAGGTTTATGATTGCACTCGATGATCTTAAAGGTCTTTTCCAATCTAAAGGATTCTATGGTTCTATGATAGAACTGTGAGCAAGTGCCATTCTGCAGGAGTTGCTCCCAGCTTCTGTTTTTTACACGAGGTTGTCTAGCGAGGGGTCCGGAGCCCCTTTTTGACTCCTCCACTGGGCTCTTGGAACACCAGCATTCTTGTTCTCCTTGCTGCCTAGCCGGGCAGCGTGAGCCTGCAGCAGTCACTGCTGTTGGACCTCAGCAGTGGTGGGATCATCACAGACCCATGGTTCCCACCTGCTGTCCACAGACACATAGACTAAAATTTTCTTGCCTGTTTTATTACGAAGTGTAAAGGGATAAGTCATTTCTGACCTGTTTAATATAGTCTAACTAAATCTAGCTATATGTGAGCAGGGCTGTGTTGGGCAGCAGCATCTTGGGAGGAAAATTTGGAGTCAGAAGATGGGATTATCACCTCACGCTGCTGTGTTTAGGGGAGCACAACTCCAAGGCAACACACACAGCTGGGAGCACACCCAGGCCAACAGAGATGTTCGTGGTATGGCTTGCAGCAGCAATATGACGGCATTCACCAGAAGTCGCTCTGTGAAGCTGCTCATCACAACGTGCAACCCCCACTTTCAGGAGGGTTGTTGAAAGCTCCAGAAGCAACCTGAGCCTGGGAGCAAAGGGCCTGAAATCTCTCTGAGCCATTGCTAGCCCGAAGACATAGGACCATCCCAGGGAGACAAGGTAGGGCTGGCCAGGGCCGGGCTGCAGCAAGTTCAGGCATCAGGACAAGTAAAGCTGTCGCTGTCCCAAACCCCAGCTCTGCTCGGAGGAGTGCCCAGCGGGCACTGCTGCAGGAGTGATGGCTGTCCTGGCTCAGAGCAACCAGTGCAGCCGCTGGGGGAACGTGTAGAAGATGAGAGGTATGGGGTAGCACGCACCCTGCGCAAGCAGAGCTGGCCACTCGAGGGCTGTGCCGTAGCTCCCGACGTGCTTGGAGAGGCGAGCAGCCCTACAGCCGGCCTGCATGTTGTGTGTGCGCGGACACGGCGGAGGTGGTCAGGCTGCTGGACGCTGCGGTCTGCAGTCCCCCAGCGTGCCACTGCCCCGGCAGTGCCAACGGGAGGGCAAAAGCCCACTGGTTGCACTGGTTAACCAAAGGCTGGGGGAGACGTCTAACTCCTCTGAGCTGCTACACGTGCATCTGCAAGGGGAGAGCTGCAGTGAGAAACACCTCGGGCTGTGAGTGCCCAGGCCCTCCACATCCCCGGTGCCAGAGCATGAATAATGGACAGGCTATGTACGACGCCCTTTGGCAGCCGGTGAGAGTATGTGCAAGCTGGAGGAGGAGGAAGAGCCGTGAAGCCCAGCAGCCCGCAGAGCTGGGGCTGCTCAGCTGAGCTGAAATGGTCATGGAGCCAGCACCATCCCACCGGTACCGGCTGTGGCTCCCAGTGAGCTGGGGAGAGCCGGGCTTTGCAGCCCTGCTGACAGAGGAGTTGCTCTTTTGGAAGCTGGTGCTGTTTATCAGTTAGGGGTTTTGTTTTGTGGGTTTTCCCCTCTTAACAGGCAGCTACATACAAATGTTTAAATTCACATTTCTTGACGGGAGTTTGGCTAAATGCTCCCTGTCACATAAACCACAAACAATTTGAGCGCAGGTCTGAGCCAATTCCTATCCTAGAGCCTTTCGGAGCAGACTTGTCCCTGGTTTCACTGGGAGGCTTCAGAGCAAAGCTGTTGCAGTCCAACTTTGCTTTTGCAAACAGCTTCTTGAGGCTTGAAAATGAAACGTCTGTCCCTAGCTATTGCCGTTTTCTGCTTGGCAAGTCTCTCTGCCAGCAGCCTCCGTGATGTTATGGCAGGATTTGTAAATGTGGTTTTTGTTTGCTTGTGTCCTGGGCAGTGCCCGGCCAGGGTGAGTAGGTACAGGGGCCCTGAATCTGAAGTCTGCAGTGCAATATCTGTTTGCTCCTTGGTATTGACATGGTGTCTTTGATAATGGGCCTCTTTTTCCTTAAATACAAAAACATAATTTAATATCAAAGGTTGATCTGAACAGATAACCCTGCAGTGGTTCAGGGGCCTGCTCTTTCTTTCTTCCAAATTGTAACATAAAAGTGTTCCTCTGGGCTGAATGGCCATGCAGTAGCTGAGTGCATCTCCCTTCTCCGCACTGCTGGTATTGGAACCAAACACTTGGATGCACACTTAGCTGAACACTGGCTCTTCTTCGTCCATCTTGAGGGCTGCAAACTCCCCCAGAGTGTTACTGCACCCTCCCGTCCGGGTGGTTTGGCTCAGTGCTGGGCCTGATGCGGGCACAGGCATGGGGTTGACCGGGGAAGGGGCAGGAGAGCCGGGAGGAGACCTTTCTGCCGTTTGGATGGGATGGAGGAGCTCAGTAGCCCAGTGTGTCTGGCCAGGAGCTCTGCCAGGGGTTGCCTGCCATCTGCTGGTAAATCCCACGGGGGGGGATGGAGCCCAGGAGGCAGCTGGAAAAGGAAAGCTCTTGTGGTTTGGTGGTATCACTCTGGCCAGAGACAATACTATGTTTTTCTGGTAGGACGGGGGGGGGGCCCATCTGAGTGATGCTTCCAGCTGGCGAGGCTGAAAGCTGCGTTACCGTCCAGCCTCTCCATAACACCATCGCGCTGGCTGGGCTGCAGAGGGATGTGGCCCTGGCAAAACAAAGCCCTGAAATGCCTGGTCTGCCATTGCCTGGCATCCACATACATCCTGATGCCGACATCTCACCTCTGTTGTCCACATTCGCCCCTCTAACAGGGCCCGCGGTGATCACCACGCTGGGGTCAGCCTATTCTCTGCAGTTTCGTAGCCCCGAGCTGTGCTGGATTCAGGGCTGTGGCACTTTCTTGCCAAAGCAGGCCTCAGCAGTGCCTTTCCCCTGGGGCTGGAGGAGGGTGAGATGAGGGTGATCCCACAGCAAACTCTTGGCTGTGGGGCCGACGGGGAAAGGCCACAAAGGGAAGCAGCCCCTGGGATGACCCCCTCACCTGCCCACGCTGGCACCAACCCCAGAGCCGAGGCTGATCTCCCGCAGGCTGGGAAGGAGCTGCCGAGCTGCCTGGCTGGGACAAGCAGAGCAGCGAGTTCTGGCTGGGTGAGGGGGAAGCAGGCAGTCGGGCACTGTGGGGATGCGATGGGGCAGATATCAGTGAGTGCAGTCTGGCCGGCTGGGAGTTTTGCGTCTCTGGGCAGCGGTGCCTGAATCCATTTGTATACCAGAGTGCTCTTGTGGTCTGGGGCTTGGGCAAGCAGGCAAAGAGGATCTGTACGTGTTCCCAGTGCAGGAAGAACAACGCTGTGATTTACAGCCAGTGCCTCCCTCCCCCGTATCTCTGCCGTGGAGATAAGCTGTGTTTTTCCTGAGCCTCGTTGCTTGCACAGGGAACCTGTTCTCCAGATTACTGGGCACGTATTTTGGCTTCTTAACATCTGAGTTGTCAGATAACATTGGTGACTAAGTTAATGTGCAGAGCAAAGGCACCCCAAGAGCCCAGCCTGCTGGGTCAAGCACCATTAGCACCATCAGCAGGCACAGTGGATTTGCCCACATGCCACAGGGCTGGTGTAACTGAGCTGGGATGCTCCATGCTCCCCACCGGCAGCTGGGGCTTCTCTCCCGCAGCTGCCACATTCACCTCCTCTGCTGTGGAGGCTCGTCTGAGCATCCTGCCAGCAGCAAGGACGCTGGACAAGAACCAGCCCCTGCCCTAGAAAGCTGGTCATGCTGTTGGCTCAGTCTTGCTTCTCTCTGCTCAGGATTTCCTCCCCCTCTGTGAAAAGCTGGGCTGGAATAAGCAGCTCAGCACTGCCCACCATGGCCATGGTTCTGATTTTTATTTCTCTGTTCCCTTCCTTTTTTTCCTGCTAGGACTGGATTAGGCCGAGTTTTGTGGCTGGGCAGTCTGGAGTAGTGCCAGACCCTGGTTGTGAGCAGTGGCAATTGTGCGCAATGGAGATTTTGGTGAGTTTTTCTGGAAGTTTGTGGCATTCCAGCGCATCTGTCCATGTAAAACCAGGCAGTGTGTCTGCTTTGGCCCTTCTGTACATTTTGAACCATCTCTGAATTAAAGCTATCTGTGGGCAGCTCAGAAATGAAGCCAGGAGTAGTTCTGGCACCGGGAGACAGGCATCCTTGGGTATCAACTCTGTCTGCTGCGACAGTGACTTCTTTAGCCCTGACAGTTGCAGGAGCCAGCACCTGCGATGCTTTTTGCTACATCTTAACATTGATTTTTTTTTTATCCACCAATTGTCCTGGTCCATTTGACTCTCTTGTCTCACTCAGGTGTGCTAGCTATGCCTCTTTTGTAATAAACTTTTAAACACTTGCAAACACAATTGCATCCCTAACCTGGGGAGGGGATTATTACCAGTCACGTAGAGTTCCCGTCTAGTAGCAGCAAACCCCACTGCAGTCACTTCGTAACAGCACCTGGAGGCAGACACGTGGCCTTAATGTAAGGCAGGTATTTGTAAGTGGGATGGGTACTGAGACTGTAAAAAGAAGACCCTGTTTAATGAGACGGCCTGTACTATGTATGTGTGCAACATTTGCTGTAAAAACTGTCCACCTGTGTATCCAAGCTACGCTCTGGCTGTGTTTCTGTATCCCCCACGATTCGGAGGTGTTGAAATAGTTCTAAACATTAGGGGTATTGCACAACTTTTGAGATAACGCTGCCAGTCTTGCTCAATGGCAGAGGGATAATGATGGCAGGCTCTTACAAAAAATACGTGCAGGGAGAGGTCCTGGTTTCATTTGCTTGTTTGTTTTAAGCTGAACTGCCATATTTACATTTGCTGGTGCCAAATTCTTTTGCTCTCTCTACCAAATAACTGAATGCTGGTTTAGTTACCTTAAAATGCGGCCGGAAACAATTCCTGTGCTTCATCAACTGCTGGAAATCATGCAGCTGAGGAGAAGAGAATTCAAGTGTTTTCAGGAGATACTCTGGCAGTGAAAAGGGAAAGTGATGCTCAGGGGGGCTGCACCTCACATGCAGCTCTCCAGAGAAACTCAGCGGGAGGGGAGGAGTGGGGGGAAGGAGTAACCGCACTTCTTTGCTTCACTTGCAGAGCTGCAGCCTTCTACTCTTCGTTCCCTGAACCACCTCTCCACCTACCTATCCTTAACATCAAAACCCATACCCTATTAATGGCTGTCATTAAAAATAGAGGGTTTTCTGTCCTGTGCCAATAGAGAGGGTTTCTCTGCCCAGGAGCACAGCTCCTGAGCCCTTTGGCAGTGGTGCAAGGGCTCCCATCGACTCCAGCGGGTGCTGGCTCCCGGCCCAGGACAGCCGTCACTGCCAAGAGCCACGCTGCCGCCTGCTCTCCAAGCGAGAACCCAATACCAGGGCAAAACCCGGGACAGCTGCAGCAGTCACACACCAGCACGCCATTTGGAGACTTACGGAGGGGCACAAAAATAAGCTGCACCTTAATATAACTTATTACAGCCAGCTAAGCCATGCTTTGCAGAAGAAAATTACATCCTCCACCATATATCCTAAAGCTGTTGCTGCATCGAGGTGTTCTGAACGCACAATAAGATCTTAAAAATGCATCAGACAAAACAAAACGGTTTTCTTATAGCGTCACAGTAATCCTGATTAGGGCTATAAGGCACGAATGTGTGAGATGTGGTTTCTTAAACAGGGGCTGTTTATGCAAGCGTTTCCTTGCCGCGCCTGCTGGGAATACAGCCTTGACGGGAAAACGACATTTGCAAACAAATGAGCAGAGACACCAGCAAGTTCTCATCTCGGAGGGAAATAAGCATTTTAATATTCTGTGTGGGGCTTTGCTAGATGGCCAGGGCTCATAGGTGCTGTGTAATAATGACACTGATAATTAATAATGAATCTGATGCTGAAACGCCAGAGAGTCGGGGCTGTCTGCATCCCTGGTGTGCGGCGGGGGCTCTGGGCGGTAGCTGCTCTCATGACAGATACATCCCTGAGAGTATTTTACAAATGGGGATAGGAGACTCACAGCTAAAACTAAGGGATAAGCAGGATGGCTGGTAAGAGAACTGAACGATATGGAAGTAATGAAAAAACTTAGGTGCTGAGAGAAGGGAGGATGAAGGTATTACAGGCCTGATGCTGCTCCTGATGTTGTGCTGGGACCGAGCATCCTTCGGCAGTGCTGGCCCAGGCTTTGCCCCCCTTGCAAGCAGCTGGTCCCCTCCAGGCAGAGACAGCGGGGACATGGGGCTTGCAGTTTGGGGAGTGTGATGAGCAAGAATGGAGGCAGGGGGCAATGGGGTCCCTACAGCTCAGGGGTGGTGAGGGACTCGGTGGGACGGGGGAAGGCAGAGGGGATATGGAGCCCGACCTGGGGGATAGCTCTGAGGCTTTGCCCAGCAGAAGGGTGGGCTGAGCCCCCGCTGATGGCAGGCTGAGGGGCAGCAGGAGCTGTCAGCTGGCAGGGGGAACCCCCGTGTGCCTGCAGGGAAGTGGATGCTGCTGGTCTGGGTCCGAATGCCAGGTCTGGGCACTCGCGTTTCTCTTCCACAGCCTTGCACAGAGCTGGGAGAAGACGCTGCCGCAGTTCCCGGCTGGCCTGGCTCTGCCATCCCTCACGGCATCGCATGATACATCTTGTAAAGAAGGGGTGCAAAAATTACCAAAACCATGTGGAGCAGTTTGCATGGGGAACATCTCCCACAAGCAGCTTCTCCTGTGCCTGGGTTGAGACCCCTCATTTAAGATGATGAAGGTTTGAAGCCTCCCTAGCACAGGCTGTTGAACCTCCATCTGCCCCAGGTCCTGTCCCAGGACTGTGGGATCCAGGCTAACTGGGAGTCTTTATCCCAGCAGACGGCTTGAGGGGTTTTATTCCCCAGAAAGCTCCTTGGAGGGATGCACCAAGTGAAAGTTTTTCACAGGCAAGGCACATCTCATAACATTAAGGTATGTCGCATGGCCACGGTGAGGCATTTCTGGCGGCATCTGATGCCGTAGTAATTAATTAACAGTGCGCACAGCAGGTGCCTCTTTAGCCCGAAGCTGCAATTTCACCACAGGCATTTCCCTGTAATCTGCTTCTGATGTGATTTTTCTGTCAAATGTATCTGTTGCTCTCACTCTTCCTTTTTTTTTTTTTTTTTAAATTTTAATGACGGCTTTTACTGTTCTCACCAGAGCCATTTGCCAGCTGCCGCAGTCAACTATTCCCCACGCAGGCAGGAGAGGCTCAAAGCGGGACTTCATTTTGCAGAAGGTGAGAAACGCACAGGCTGGGGCTGCTGGCTGGCACCGCTCCCTCACCGGGGTGCTCTCAGAGCCCCGGCTGCTCTTTCCTCTCTGTCCTACAGATAATCCTAGAGATTTCTCTCGCCAGGATAATCTCAGCCTTACCGCTCTGGGTGGGAGTTTCTGAGAACTCATTGCACTTCATTGTTTCATCTCCTATTTCTGTGTGTGTGTGTTGGAGGTCTTTCTCTCGGATCTGCCTGGGTGGCTTTTGCCTCTTTTATGGGATTCTAAAATTATCAGCTGATGCTTATTCTCTTTGTTGGGTGAAATGTTTACAGCCTTCTGTTAAATCCAAACGGTTCCTCTCTAATTTGGGTTTCTGTCTTCTTTAAACCCAAAGGAGAGAGATATATTTTGAGTCCAAATTAGTTGTCTGGAAATTGTACTTTGAGGGAAAAACCATACTGCTAACTGTGCAGTAGGTAAGGCTGAAGCCCAACTGATAGCTACATCCTCTAGCTGGGGAGGTTCAACTGGGGCCGCTTTCCTCCCAGAAGCCCATTTTGCTGGGCTATGTGTACTGTTTGTGTAAGACAGAGACCTGAGTTTAGACCCCTGTTTTCATAATTATGTTACAGACTCATATTGGTAGTATCTTAACACCCTGTGCAAACTATTGAATTGAGCCCAGCCTCTTGTGTTTTGAGTTGTACCTTGCCCTCACTACCACGAGATGTCCACAGGTTTGGCATCTGCTCTTGCCCTTTGTAGGCCATGAGCTAGAGAAATCCCAAGCTGTGAAATGCCTGTACAGGCTGGTGGCACCAAAGCCACAAACTGGAGCACCTGTGGAGGTGGACCCAGGCAAAACAAGGCGAGTTGGTGAGGCTCTAAAGCAATTTCTCCAGGCAATGGAGATGGGAACATCTAGAAATGCACCTGCCAAAAATGGCTCTCAGCTGAACGGGTGAGAGTGTGTGTTAGCAATGGGTTTAGGACAGACAAAATGATTATGCATGCAACCCACAGAGCCTCTGGGAGAGGAAGACCAGGCCTGTAATTGGAGCAATAACAGGGGAAAGATCTACTGTGGTCCATGCTTTTTCAGTCCCTCCTAGCATGCCTGCAAGGCAGCCAGCCATGCGGCTTAGCGTTAGGCAGGGATTTCTTACCCTGCCACCCTTTGCCTGTGGTTAGGACCACATCATTCATGACCATACCAGGCTTGCCCCAAAGTAAATGATATATCAATAAATCAGGAATGACAAAAATGTTGCCATTGCAATTTCAGGCAGGATTTAGCCAGATCTGCTCTATTTTTTTCTTATGATCAGACTAGTTCTAGCACAAGTGCAGCTCTGAAGGCAATTTGTAAGAGCTGGAAGTGTGAGAGTACATTCTCCACAGAGGTCTGTGTAGATCAGCAATTTCCACTGCTGTGCATATTAGTGATTTACACTGTTTTTCACTTGCTGCAGGAAGAGAAGTCTGTAAAATAAAGGGAGCTTTTCAAGAGAATGTGATCACCAAGCAGCCCTCCAGGATTTTGCTTTGTTGGAGATGGTGAGGATGTTATTTGCATTCTCAGTAATAAATAAATTTTCTTCATCGCTCTGGTGCCCAGACTGTGCAGCTTCCATGAAGAGCTGTGCCTTCAGGCCTCCTCTCATGCACTCATTCAAACGCGTGCAAAACATCACACCAGGAAGCAAGTGATGAAGTTGCAGTTTTTGCAGCTCTGGAAATCTAGCCAGGAACCCCGAGTGAGGTTGGGGATATTAGCTAGACCCCCAAAATCAGCGCCTGCACAAGCAGGAGGTTGTCTGGAGCCTGCCTTTTGGATTTATATATATTTTCTATTTCTCAGTCTCTTCTCAAACAGGATGTCATGCCCCCTCCCTGGCTCTGAAGTGTACACATGCATCTTGGATGGAGATAAAGTATCACCATCTACTGGCGGCTGAAAGGATAACGGCAGACAATTTTAGAAGGTAAGGAAATAAAAGAATTGGTTGTGCTTTTGCCAGGTACCCGTGTGAGATTCTGCAGAGAGCCCTGCTCCAAGGGAGAGGAAGGTGGCTCACAGGGCCGCTTTGTACCACCTCACCCTGCAGGTGCCCCCTCCTGAAGCCTCCTTGCCTGCATTAGAGCAGCTGAAGCCTGGCAGCGTATTTCTGACTCACCCTTGCTGTGGCTGCACCTGCCCTTTGGCCCTGCGTGCAGGAAAGGGTGACATTCCTGGCACTGTTTGCCCAGAGTCTGCATGACATACTGGGTGATGCTTCGATGGGCTGGAACAGTTGTGGCTTGGATGCCTGGAAATGGGAAATGAAGGCTGTGCCCATGAAGCACACTACCCCAGGAAGCAGCCGGTCCTTTCCCAGAGGAGCCGGGCTCAGGTCTCTGGGCTGCCAAGAGCTCCAGCCAGCTGGGCAGCTTCCAGGCTGTCTCAGCCAGGTGTCAAGTGCAGAAAAGATTCTGTTTCTGCTCTGCCCTTTGCAGCGAAGTGACCGGTGAACCCAGAGCAGGGGTGTGTGAAGATAGAAGATGCTATTTGCTGCTCTGATTCACACGTGTTGATAGGTTGTTGAGATCAGACAGGGACGTGACAAGCTGCGGTGACCTGGAGGATGGGGGGAGATGGGGTCATCTGTGGTGACAGGGAAGGTGCTCCACAGTCCACAACTTTGCTTCTGTCCTTGCCTAAAGAGTGGGGGAAAGCACAGCTGTGGCTTGGCTTGCACTCTCCAGAAATGCCCCAGCAGAGGTGTGGAGTCCCACAGTCCATGCACAGCCCTCACAGGTGAAAGCATGGGTGAGCATGGCTAGAGACAGTGATGGAGGGAACAGTGCTGGGGATGGGATCGCTTTGCTCAAGGGCCCCCATAGCTATCAAGTCCCACCTGCTGAAGGCAGTGAGAGGCAATGGTGTACAGGCAGCGGCGCTGAGGTGGATCTATGGCATGGGCACACTTCTGCTGAGCTGAGACCATGGAGCTGACCACCAGCAGCGGGCAATAGGCCACCCACACCCACCTGGGGTAACTTCCCCAGGGGGCTGCGGACAAGTCCTAGCCCATCTTTGGCCAGTGCTCACCAGCACCTGTAGGTTCTGGGGGAGATGGAGCACAAGAGCAGGGGAGATGATGGGAGGAAACAGAGTGAAGGGGTATCAGAAAGCAGCTGGGAAACTGACTGGGAGAAGAACAGCCAAGAAGAACTTCATGGCAGTGGTGGGGGATCTCCTTCAGCAACAGCTGCTCTTGCCGTTTCCCGAAGGTACTTGCATGACTTGGCCTTCTGATAAAACCTTGCCTTTGGTTTATATGCAGAGTGTGTCAAGGTGGCAGCCACGCTGGAGATTACAGTACAATGTAGGCACGCAGCATTATTCACTACACGGTCATTTCCCCTGCTTGCTGGGTGCGTTTTGAAGCCTGAGCTGAGCTTCATGTTGCTGCAGCTGCCAGCATCCAGGTTTTAGTGTGGACGCAGTCTCTGCTGAGACAGCAGGATAGAAACAGTCTGCAGATACGTTTCTGTCAGTTGTCAGTAAAGGTGCACAGGAGATGTGTCTCTTCTTCCCAAGCTACTTGAACCTGTTGTGTTGCATACCCTTAAGAGGAATTCCTAGGAACACCAGCACCCAGCAGATGGGTCATGTGGACTTCTAAGACAGACACCACCAGGCTCTACTAAATCTTGACTTTGCTTCTGATTGCCAGTTAAAAGGCAATCGGAGGGAAGAGGGACTAAGAGTCACCCCATCTTTAGGTGTTTTTTGCTTTTTCTTACTGAGGACGTTATGACTTCTCTTTAAGCACCATCATCCCCCCCGTTTGCAAAAGGCCATCAGAAAGCAAAGACAGACATGTCTGGGTTTCAAGAAAATACTGTTCAGGGTGAGCCTCTCTGTCCAGCCATCACTGCTGTTTCCCTCTCTTCATTCTACTGTTCTGGGCATTTGCAATGTGTCACAGTAATCACAGCCTGCATCCCTGCCCAAGCAATGCCTGTTGCTCACACCAGGTTGCAAGTGCCCAGCAGCAGGTGGAGCAACTGCTGAGTTAGGAGGAAGCAGGTTGTGCTGGGGATCTCCTCTGACACCGTCACAGGGCATTTTAATGTTTTGGGTTTGTTCTGCCTAGCCACAAAGCTCCAATATACTGGATTTTCTATGAAAGGGACTGCAGCCTCGGTTCTGGGGAAAGCAGCAAGTCTCAGATCCTGGAAATCATGGGACTGCTGAAAATATAGCAACTTGTGTTGCTGGGTGCATGACTCCTTGTCAGGAGACCAGGGAATAGTGCTGAGGGACTGTTTAGGACATGTGTGGGTGCCGGCGGCGGACGGAGGAACACGCTGGGTCGACTCAGTGTGAGTGATAAAGCGTAGTTCACTTTATTAGCCCGAATAGCGCTTATTTATACAGTTTAGGTTAACACGAATTAACTTCTGATTGGTTTAAGCAACTAGATGCACACAGGTTAACTTCTGATTGTTCTGATTGGTTTAAGCAACTAGATACACACGAGTTAACTTCTGGTTGGTTTATGATACTCTTCAAGGTTGCAGTGTCCTTGTTGTTTTACTGTTATCAGCCTGGCTTGCAGTTTCAGCTCGGACTCGCGGCCTAGTCTTGCTACTTATACTAAGTTCAGAACAGGCTCTGCTCGTACAACTGTTCTGTGGATTCATATCCTTGCTCTCTGAGTCATTCTCCAACATGTGGGCTCTGCTGGAACTTTGTCAAAGTCATAGCCTTTCCACAAAATGTTCAACATCACTGAATTGGCAAATTCTAATGAAAGAAATATTTCAGCTGATTTTTCACTACCCTTCTCTTGTGGGTAACACATGACACAAGGAGAAGGGGGTGTTAAAATTCAAATAAAAATCAATTTTTAATTTTAAAAAGGCGAGCCTTGCAAGCACACACTGCGCATTATGATACAGCATTTAACTCTATGACTCTGCTGTACAATCTTTTCCCAGGGCAAACATATAAAGGAGTAGGATTAAGGATGCAGGGGCTGCTCTAAGTCTAGTTTCTCACAATTTCTGACTCTTAGCTTTGCAAAAAAAAGAAAGTGTCCCTTTTTCATTTAATGGTTTTAGATGCCAGCATATTTAATAACACAAAAGCAGTGTGGCTTGGAGCCAGTGCAAGAGGACAGCAGTCCAGCATAAGAAGCAGTCATCTTTCTGGGACAGCAGAGAAGGAAATGTCAGGCAACGGGGCCGTCCTCCAGGCTGGAAAGTGCAGCAAAACATTTCCTACCCCATGGCAAATGCAGCTGCAGCAGCTGCCTGCCTCTCCCACAAAGCAGAGGACACGGGTTCATTTTCCTAGGTCACTGCTGCTATAACCATTAAGATTTTTGTTGTTCTCAGATTATTTTGCTTTGATTTATTTTCATTGGAGCCAAATGAAGACACTGAGAACTGCAAATGAGTAATGTCTGATCTCAAGGCTTGAGCTAAATGTCTTTACTGTTTTTTCCCCGTACCACCAGGAGACAGAAGGGAGAATTAGGTTCAGCTTTGCAGTCCTTATGTATTGAAAATGTCCTTCAATATGCCAGCGACTGCACAGGGAATACTTGTGTGACTTTTGAGATATGTGGCGGATCATTTGCTTTGTTATTTTTTCCAATACTAGTGTTTTTGCAGTTCAGTTTGGCTATCTCTTTAGAGAAAAAAAAAAAGAAATCTTCCAAGCGTATCAGGAAATCAGGCATTATTTTGTGCACTGTGGTTATCCTATGCTTCTCTGAAGAGTTCGACAAAATAAATAAACTTCTAAGAAGGGCATTATGAAAATAGCCCACAACTGAAAAAAAATGTGGTTTTAATATCAAAATTTGTGCCTCAGCCATTTTTCACTGTTTTGTTGGCAACCACTGATGTTGGATCAGAGGGAAAATATGTTCCAAAATATATTTTGCTGTGACTATTTTGGATTCAATGGCCCATTTGATTGTGCCAAGCAGATCAACATTCAAAACACCTTGTTAATAAAACTTTCTTCTGCTTGTTTGCAAAAGCAAAATACAAGACGTATTTATGGAGAGACACTTAAAAAAATATTCCATGCCCCTGAACCACGTGCAGTACAAACCCATTTGTTTGGTTAGTTCATTGTCACTTCCACACAGACAATTCTTCTTTTTTTTGTATTGTTTTCAAAGAGTTGCTTGCTGAAATCAGGGTGCCAGCAGCCCTGGGTCTCCCCGACATTTTTGTTTTTGTATTTTTGTCTCTGACAGTGTTGGAATCGAGTCCTCTCTGTCACTGGGGAGAAAGCTTGGGCTTTCCTTGGCAATTAATGCTGTATTTACTGATGCAAGTCGAGATGCCTTTTTATTATGACTTCCTAAGCAGGATGCATATTCCTCACAGCCTTTTTTTAGCCTCTGCAAAAATCTGTCTGAACTACCTTACCTAAGAGAGACTGGGTTTCTTTGTGGTTTTGTGCCAGAGTTGTCCCTTCTCTGTTTCTTCTCCCTTCAGTGAGGATTGGGCATGGGGTGAATTTTTACAACATGTTTTTAAAGTACGCCCCTCATTCTACAGCAAATTAGAGACACTTTGCTCAGTGACATTTGTGCCAATACACAGAGGCCTCATTTTACTGCCTATCGCCAGGTAAACAGTACCACGGCATTGAATGGGATCACTCACATGGGGACAGGTTGCAGGATCAAGCTCTTGGTCTAGATTCCAATATATTTTGAAGCTAATCCAAGAGAAAGCACTGATTTTACTATGTAAACTCTGTGGCTTTTGTACGAGCTGTGTAAAAGTCGTATGCTTGCTTAGCTCTAGAGCTGCCTGGTAGCAGTAAGGCACTCGGTGCTTTACATCCACAGCTGAGCAGGGGCCCTGAACTTCCCCGAGGTCCTTGGAATAAGCTGATCCAAGAAACTCAAGACCCAGCAGGTCTGTCATGGAGGGCAGGACTTCATTCCTGTTGCATCTTTACTGAATACGTAAATTCAAAAGGAATTTGGGGATAGGGGGAGTATGGAAACAAAATTATATAATAGCTTTTGAATTTTTGTAGTGAAGAAGAAACTAAAAATGTAATACAGAAACATACAGGATCATTTTGTCACAGCTGGATAACTTGGAAATTACCAGCTGGAATTTTACCACATTTCTGAAAATGTTGTCTTTCAGGAAGCCAACTAAGGAGAGTTGCAGTCTAGAAATGATTCTGATACAAAGTTTTTAACAACTCAGTACCTACTTATGAGGGAAGTGCCAGCAGTGTCCTGCTGCCACTGCTCTCTTTCCAGAGGAAGGAGTTGATCGAGCCTTCCACACTGCACATGACCTCTTGGTTAAGATTTACTTTGAAACTATGGTCCATAGCTTTTGGCCAAAGCTTCTCATAGTTTAATAGTTTAAACAGCCTTAAAACAGTATCATCTACCTTGCAGGACTCTTTATTCCTAATTTGATCTGATTTTTAAATTATTTTTTTAAATTTCAAAATGCAGGGAGGAAGAATACTCTGGAGAGCACTGTTGGGACATCTTTCTCAAGGTACAAGAGCATGTCTCACCTGAGATCCTGACACTGAGCTTGTCAACTCCATGAGCGTCCTTCTGGCAATGGGTTTGTCCATCCAGCTATGGTTGGTGTTAACCGTGACTTGTTATGTTTTACCAAAGTATTACTTTCACTGTGAGCAATGTCCCCAACACAAGGATATTTGTAAAATCTGTGAAAACTTTCAAGACCCAAGAATATTTGGAGTGTTTTGGAGACATGGAGCCACCCCAATCAATGCATGGGAGGGAATCCAGGAAAAGCCTCTTTTTGGCAGATCTTCATTGATGTAGGATCCCGAGCCCTGGCTAAAAAAGTGTAGGCTTTCCAGGACATACAGGTTTCATTAAATGTTGATGCAACATTGTTTCTCCAATCACTGAAGTGCTTTTGGAAAAGCTGTCCTAAAGTACATTTCTGCTGCATCAGTGGTTAAATTGAGATTCAAACTACAAATTACACTCTGGCAGAAGTATTTCAGGATTTCATCTGATATTTAAATAAATTTACATCTGCAAGAAAGTCTTCAGACATGCTATAATCCTGCTACAGTAATCCTTAAATAAATATTTATCTACTTGAAACAGGAAAGCTGAAACAGCTGTAATACTACGAACAGAAATACATGTGAAAGCTTGCTCATTCAGTTAACAACAGCACCAGGGTTTATGGCTAGCCTGGTGTCAATGACTACAGTAGATACGAATAACCTCAATAAAAATGAGGCTCTGATTTGTTCTCAGCTGCACTGTTATAAATCCAAACTATTTCCCTGCTAGCAGAGGAATTATTCCCTATTACTGCACTAGTAAGATCCATATAAGTAGCATTGATATCATTATATCAAGTAGCTAGGATTAAAAATGGGCCTCCTACAGTTTAGGCTGTAATTATGTATTTGATTTCTGAAGTGGGATCTAGTTCCATACAGTGTAATTAAGAAGAGTAAGAAGATCTGAGTTATCTTACAGTGTTTCCTTGAAGATTTTTTAGATACTTGGTAGAAACAGACTTCCCTTTACGTTATTTACAGGGCTTTGCTCAAGAACTTGGAGACAGTTAGAGTCACTTTCTTTCTTACAGAGAGGAAAAATGGTGTTACCCAGTTTTAGCAAGAAAATGCATTACTGAACTGTTTTGACACTCACTGCCTCTACAGTTACTTGTTACCATCTTCACTGGAGGTGGGAAAATTGGTTAGCTCTGCCACGAAATACGTTTCCTATCAGATGTTGTCGTGGTTTAACCTCAGCCGGCAACTCAGCCCCACACAGCCGCTCGCTCACTCCCCCCTGGTGAGATGGGGGAATCAGAAGAGCAAAAGTGAGAAAACTCGTGGGCTGAGATAAAGGCAGTTTAATGGGCAAAGCAAAAGCTGCGCACGCAATCAAAGCAAAACAAGGAATTCATTCACCACCTCCCATGGGCAGGCAGGTGTTCAGCCATCTCCAGGAAAGCAGGGCTCCATCACGCCTAATGGTTACTTGGGAAGACAAACGCCATCGCTCCAAACACCCCCCCTTCCTCCTCCTTCCCCCAGCTCTATACACTGAGCATGATGTCATATGGTCTGGAATACCCCTTGGGTCAGTCGGGGTCAGCTGTCCCAGCTGTGTCCCCTCCCAACTCCTTGTGCCCCCCCAGCCTGCTCACTGGTGGGGTGGGGTGAGAAGCAGAAAAGCCCTTGGCTCTGTGTGAGCACTGCTCAGCAGTAACAAAAATATGTCTGCATTACCAACACTGTTTCCAGCACAAACCCAAAACACAGCCCCATACTAGCTACTATGGAAAAAATTAACTCTATCCCAGCCAAAACCAGCACAGATGTCCCCAGCATCTCCTATGAAGAGACTGCATTTGAAAAGATGGCTAAGAATTGTGTATAGGCACACTAACCTTTTCTTCAGAAGAGGTAAATCTTGTCATCAAATGCAAATATTGCGTCTGTTATTTTGACAGATCCTTCAAATGTGCAAACAAATTCTGAAGAGGATTTTATTTCAAGCAATGTATGGGAATGCTGTTTCTTACTGGTCTGTAAAACTCTATAAACACTATAAATAACATGCAATTAATAATCCTGGTAGTGATTAAAATTTACTATACTTTCTTTCCAAACAGATATTTTTTTCTGGCCAGCTCATTTTCTACCACTTCATTTAGATGCTACAAAAGTGAAGAAGAAAAGTCCCTTTCTAGTCTCTGTCTACTGGTCTGGTCAGAGAAGGCAAGCTCTGCAGAGGCTCTCAGTGTCTGTCTCCCCCCGTGCTTGAACAGTTTGCTTTAATATTGACAGGGCACTTCCAAGTTCCTTTAATGACGGCTGAAGTGAAATAGCCTTTTGCTTCTCATCCTGTTTAAGAACTTTGGACGCCATCCTTGAGTGCATCAATTGAATGACACCATCATGTACACTGTAGTTTGAGAATCTGAGTCTTTTGGAGGATAACTGCAGAAACAGTGCAGTGACTGGTCAGAGAAACAGATATCGAACTGGGAAAGAGTGCTGTCATGCAGGAAGAGAGGTACAGTCTCCCTGAGACTCAAACTTTTTGGGTGCTTTGGTACCTGCAGAGGCTAACAGCTGCTTTACTCCACTCTTTAGGCGCTACGGCCATCCTCAAGTGTCCTGCTTGGCAGTGCTGCAGGGGCTGGCGTGGTTCTGCCAGCCTGGAGCACATCTCTGTGGACACGTTCTTGGTGTGGTGCTGGGACCAAGGTCTTGGTCTTCCACTTTCCTGTGGCTGTCGTTGACACCTGGTTGTTCTCAGGTTGGTCTTTCTCCTCTTGGAGGTGTTGCATGCAGTATGGGCATTTCTCAGACCAGAGACTGGGGTGAAAATCTGCTATCTGTGCCCTCACCACTGTGCCAAAATCACTCACTGATTTTTAGTCAAATATTTATCTATGGTGGGGGTTGTTAGACTCTTGGATACTTTCTTGAAAACAGGGCAAAGTGGAGATTGGTGTTTACAGCCCTTGAGCCCAAAAGCGAGCAGGCAGCCACTAGGCATGTAATTATTTTGGAGTTTCTGGTTTTTAGTAAGTATAAGGAAATGAGATCTGTACATTTCAGAAGCAGTATTGAATGCTCAGAGTCCAAAATAGAGCCTGTTTCCCAGTTTGCAGCTCTTGTGTCTGTTTCCTTCTCATATAGGCCACTCTCTTTCTCGTGTGCCGCTAGCTGCTGAAATAGAATCCTTCAGGCAGATTTGTGGAGACTGTCCTAGCCAAGCCTGGAAATTCCCCCCGCCACACCAGGGTGCAGAATGGAGCGTGTCCCCAGCCATGCCTTCTTCTTACAGGGTCCCCGCTGAGGCTTCAGACTCAGGGGCACTACCAGCATCTGCCCCCAGTTGTCAGCTTCCTAACCTCCAAATGCCCCACATCCTCTGGCCAGGGGGGCCGGTTCTGCCGGGGGCGGGGGCAGACGTGTGCCTTGAAGAGCTTCTCTGACCTTGGCATGGGTAGGTACGGTGTGGTGCCCATAGGCTCGGACAGTTCTCCTGCCTGGGGAGAGTGACCAGGGCTAGCACCATCTGTCATTGCTCTAATTTTCCTTGTTCATGGTAAAGAGCAGAGGATTCCTCTGAAGAAATTGAAAAGAATTGAAATGACTGGTTTGCTCTTGACCAAAAAAATGGATGAATAAGCCCCTGAGGTCAGTGTTTTTGATAATATATTTCATTTCTTTTGGTCCCCATCTATATTTTCAACTGCAGCAGTGTTTCGTTATAGGAACGCATTCTCATTTTGAAACAGCAATTTAGTTATATGAATAAATAGAGTAAATATTTCCAGAAATTTGTTTGCAAAACTGATAGTTTTACTCTATGTCCCTACTCTTGTGTCATGAGAAACTGTGAATAATTACTGCCTGTCCATCTTCTCTGTGCCATTCCTGATTTTATGGGCCTCTGTCATATCACATCTCTTAGCTGGGGATTCATCCAAGTATTAGTTTATGTAGTTTCCCATTGCATGGAAATTACTTTCTCCCTGTTGGTTTTCATTTTCCCTCTAGTTCCGGTATGTCTATTTTGGGATGGGAGGACAAAAACTATACATGTGCAAGACAGACATGCCTCATGGATCGGTACAGGAGTAGGAAGACTTCTTATTTTGTTCATTCCAAATGAATCACAAAGTCTCTGACTGAGCACCTTGGCTCAGTGCAGCTCCTTGTAAAGGAAGAGATGAGGAAGTCATTCAAAAGCATATTGGGAAGGAGGAGCGTCTCTCTGAAAGTGGTGCTGCCATCTGGAAGCTTGCCCTTAGCCAGTTAGTTGCCATATTTCCCAATGATTCATGGGTAGCCTAACTCTTTCTAAAAATTCTGATATGGTTCATAGCTTAATCCGGAATTTTACAATAACAAAACCTGATATAACATGGGAAAGCCATGGGGAATCCCACAGAGATGTTAGCTGTACAGCAAGAGTGTATTGGGCTGGAAACGGGTGCAGGAGAAAGCTGGAACTTCACCTGCTTCCACTGTCCAAGCTTTTGCTCACCCTCATGCTCAAACATTGGCAGCCTCAACTCAGACTAGCAAACTCTCCTTTGTGGAATGACATGCAGATGACACAAAAACGTCGTGCACCAGTTCAGTCCTGTGTTTTGTCTTGATTTTCATTTTCAGATGAACTGGTTTTGCTGTGCATTTCCATAATCAGGCAATTATGTGGATATACAAAAGAGAAGGGATGAAGAGGGCACTTCACCAGGGAAGGGACACAGCTTGTCAGAACAAGCACTTTGGTAACATATCCAAAGCCACAAATTGGCTCTTTTTGTCCCCTCTTTCTCATGTATGCTTCAAATCAATCATAGTTTGATGTTTCTCAAATAAATGGAAGAAAATTCAGAGCCTCATTATTTTACTTCTTTCATTTCACAGCTTTCTGCCCATTTTCTCCATCTGAATTGAAGCAGCTATGGAGGATAGCGGACCTGATTTTTCCCTTTACCCAAGTTTATGTCAGGAGTAACTGTCCTGGGATGATTTGTGTTTGTATGTTGGGGAATCTCAGAGACGCATGAGATGTACAGTAAGTGCACAAAATCACTCCTTTAGTTTCCTGAGTTGCTGATATTACAGCTGTTAAAATACTGAGTGGTTTGGTTTGTTTTTGCAATCAAGTGCTTATATTAAGCTTTGCATGTTTTAATTATGTCCTTCAGAAAACTCAGCTGTGTATCCTGTGTGATTTGTTCTGAACAGAAACAATATTTAGTACCTTAAAATAATTGTCTTGAGAGGACTGGAAGTCCTTGAGCTTGTGCAGACTTAGTTCAGTCCCTCTCGAGTCAGCCAAGCAAATTCAAAAGTAACAGGAGCAGCATTCTGGGTAATCTCTGCTTTCTGCTTGAAAACTCACATAGCCCAGGATGTCGGGGTGTAGGAGGAATACTAAATAAACTGTTAATCCCAAAGGCTTGGCAAGAACTCGCTGAGCATACCTGCCTCACTGCAGTCTTTTAGCATACAGCAGGCATCAGCACATGCAATAAAAGATAAACTGGGTCAACTGGGAGAAAAGCAACTGCAAAAAAAAAAAAAAAATCGGTGTAACCCACATCATTTCCACTGCAAGATTTAAGAGCCAAGTGTATCAAAGGGAAAGTAAAGCAGCAGAAATTCTGTAAGGATATTGACTTTGCTAGTATGTCACCAAAGTTCATGTTGTACTTTCACATGCAACATTTGTCCAAAGAACAACAGGACTCTACAAATCTTGAGGAATCACATGTACCAAGTGAAAAGGAGGGACAGCTTCAGCTGGCACCACGTTAAACTAGTGGTGATCGTTGATAGCTCACTTAAGTGAAGGGAGACACTGGAAATGCATAGGTTTTTTGGTTCAGGGTGTGTGCTATAGAGTGTGAAATGCCATCTGTTGTGGGACTCTCGACACAGATATGAACTACCCTGTACAGGAAACTGAAGAGTTACAGTTAAGTGCATAATACCCCAAATTGCCAGCAAATTTTGCCGAAACGTGATTTTTCTTGCCTCTGTTGTCTAGGAGTGATGGTGTGCCTGCAAGGACAGACAAAATAATTGCTTGGTAGGCCTTCTCCTGGAAAGTCCTTGCTGTCATGTTTGCCGTCATGTTTGCCGTCTATGCTGCTTGGCTTTGGCATCATCTTAGTCTACTCCTGCTTCCCTTGCACTACTTCTGTTTGGAAAACCCCATCTGGAGCATTGCTTGATGAGAGTGGCTGCTCCATACCTCTTAGGAAATGATGGACGTGGCAACAGGACTTGGTACAAGGTTTTCTATGGGGTTCTGCTTGGACAAGGTTGTAGAATTCGAGTTTGGATTTGCTATCTAGCCATTTATGGATTTCACCTGGCTCAGCTTTGCAGTAGTCTTTAACACTTCAAAGTGTTTACGCAGCCAACAATAGCCTGGGATTGGAGTTTCTGAGTGACGGATGCTTGCATGTGTCTTTGGAGATTCAGCTAAACAAGCCTCTTCTTCCTTTGGGCTCTTCATAGCCTAAACACAACCAGTCCAGTGAATGCAAACTCATCTGTGGCATTTTGTATCCCTAACTGGTATGCAGAATAGGAATGATTCTATAAGTGTGTGTAGCAATAGCTTTTGAAGCTGTTGGCAAAGTTGTCTACAAATGTTGCCTTCAAATGAGACTTTTTGATGAGAATATCTGACATTACCTGGCTGCATATGTGTGTATAGTCTCTGTCTGATTTTTTACCAAATGCACACAAAATACGTCTCTCGTGTTTAGTACATTTCTTACAAGAAGGAAGTATTTTTTTCTCAAAAATTTCAGTTACACATCATTGCTCTTCACCCTATGTTAGAGTCATCTTACATTAGGAAATAAGTAGCTCCTACGGATGTATGGAAAGTAACTTCTGTTTGTCTGCTTTATTAGCCAGGATGCTATTTTGCAGTATACAGGACACGCAGTATGTACTCCAGATCCCTGATGTGCTTGTGCTTGGTGTCCTTCCTGCTCTGAAACCTGTGCTGCCACTTCCTCATTGCTGAGACCACCAACAGACAGGACCTGGGAGTGCAAAATGCAGTGGTTTAAGACACTACTGGCATGCAGGTCCAACCCACCTTTCTGCCAACATAGACAGGGCCAAATAATATGAAATCTGTACCTCAGCCAGCCCGTTTCACAGATCATGGATTTGCTGAGGCATCAAGCAGAGGGCCATGGAGCAGACAGCTGGTATTGGTATCATCTTCAGTCACTTCATCTAAATCTGTCAGATCTCTCTTGACTGTGTCCTTGGTTATTCATGCTAAATAGCTTAAGCTAACGTGATATGCTGCTGTTTTTTCTGCACTGTTAAGAAGCCACAGTGCTTGTCTGTGAGGTCCCAGAGAAACTCTAGTTTTCAGAGTTCCATACATTGGCATGGCAGCAGCTAAAGGAATTCAGTAATTGCCAGCGTTGTTTAACTAATTAACTGCAACACAAAATTAACCTCATCAATTTTCTCTCTGAATACATTTATAAGTTAGAAGGCACTACTTGCATACCTGATCACTTGCATAGCGAAGGATATAGACTTTCAACTTGTTTTATTATCAAACTCATTTGATAAATACCTCTATATCTGAGAATACCTCTATATAAGAGAATATCTATCTATCTATCTATCTATAAAAGAGAAAAACATCTAATTTGATGATGTTTAGAAAATGTCAAGGGGTGGGGAGTCCGTCAGTCCCTTTGGTTAATGGTTCCAATAATTATTTACAAATTTTGCTATGGACATGGACCCTGTTTCTCATTTCAATGAATCTGGTTTTAACTTTCAGATTCTGGTTTTTATTATCTGTCTCTGCTAGTGTATACGATCACTTGGTAATTGTATTTTTTCCTTGTGCAGGTTCCAATGCAGCACAAATTCTAGTCACTTCTTAATTTTACTTCTAACAGGATTATAAAATTGAACTGTGAGCTCCCTTCCCACTCTTTGAATCACTTTCTTCCCATGATCTTTTATTTCTGTCCTCCTGTATGTTTTGTCTGTACAAAAGAGCAAAACGTAACCAGTACAAAATGCAGCATATTCAAGGATGACTTCTCTGTTCTCCAGTTCAATACAGACTGGCAGAGAACAGTTCTGTAACCCTGCTAACACTGCTGTTGCAATCATACATACTGCTGTTTTAGGAGGGCTCTGGGGAGTTCACAAAACCGTGTTGTCGCTCCCCTGGTCACATTAATGGTGAGGAAGTTGTGCTGAAAACCTTGGAGCAGACAGAGCTTGAGAATATTGGCCAGACTTTGCCCCTGAGCCCTGTGTCGCCTGGCGTGCTTTCTGATGCTCTGTCCTGGCTAATATGGGATCACTGATATTACAGGAAGTGAAGAAACATACTAAAAAAATAATAATTGAAACAAAATTAAAGACAGGGTTTTGAGTGCACTGTGTTATGTTTAATTAGAGTGCTCTCTTTGGAATTTCTGTTTAGATTAAACTTTTGCTAAACAGTATTTTTAAGACGTGTATCGGATCTCTCTGACTTTTATAAGGCATCCCCGAAGAACTCTATTGTAAAGATACCACAGAGTTTATCTTCTGCATTCCCTAGGAAGTCAGGCCTATGTGTACACCCTGTAGGTGTAGCCCCAAACTGAAACAATATTCAGATAAAGTCTCATTGCCATCTTCCTTATTGACTAAGGGGCTTCTGTTCCCCCAAAGGGTTTAGATGGAGTAATGACCTGCAAAGCTCTCATTGTTTTCCTGCACATTCTGCTTGCTTTTCTGAATTATTTTTTCATTGTTCAAAAAGACTATTTAATCATATTGGACCAGTATAGAAAGCTTCCATGATGAAGTACTCTGTTCATATGCATTCATCATCTGTACAGCTGGAATAGCTCCAGACAAAAGGATACTGTGGAGGAAGTGTTCTTGAAAATGTGAAACTGAAGTAGCCCACACTGAAGTATCATGGTTAGATGTATCTTTGCACATGTCCACAGCACAACTAGGAGACACTCGCTAGGCTTTCAAAATCCTGTCTGGGCCTTTATTGCGCTGAATAGAAATCCTGAGTGAGTTCTCTGGAGGAGTGTCTTGTGATTATTCCACAGTCCCATCCAGGAGACAGTGGAAGAAAAAATATAGCCAGAGCCATAGTGAATGACTTGGGGCTGCTACAACTGCCTCGTGCCTGCCTGGCCTGCTGTTTGAGTAGCAGCAGCAGGGAAAAGAAGATATACTGAGCGTTATTTGTCTTGTAACAGCTGCTGACCAACTGCTCTTTCATCAACCTTACTATGGCTCTGGTTCTTTAAGGTTGATAAGAAAATGCTCCGACTGTCATGAGAAAACAGGGAATTGCAGAGCTTCTTCCTTATAGTTCAGGAGAATCCCCAAAGTTTTTGCATAGCTGGGTGCATGTGCCGATCCACTTGATCAACCTACTTGCTACGCTACTGACCATGTTTTTAAGTCTGGTAAATGCATAATGACACACAAGCCATTGCAATGTAATTGCAAAACCCCCAAAGCACCAAAGTGAAACTCATGTAATGCCTTATTTTACTTTCCAGCAGAGAAAAGCAACATCTGCATTACTTCCCTACTTTTTGTAAAGACAAGTTTTCTGCAAGCTTTTTCCAACACCAGCAATTCAATGGCTGACAGACATTTATGCAGGTAAGATCCATTTTGGGCTTACTCTCCAGAAGCTTCCCTTGTGTTTTCATTGATAAATGCATTTCCAATCATCCTGCAGGTTTTCCCTGGAAGGGAACAGGAATTAGTAACTTCAGAACAGGAGATGAGAGAAGGTTACATCCAAGCTACGTTGTGGTTGACTTCAGTGAGGTTTTTTCACTAGTGTGATAAAGCAGACATCGGAGACCACTCAGGGATGGACTCTACCTGCGTGCTTGACTTGAGTGCTGGTGGCAGTAGTTAGATCATCTGTGATTCTTGCTTGACACAACTGCAGTTCCTGCATTCCCTGTAACACTGCTCCTCATCTGTGGTTTACAAGCCTTGTCAAAAGGAGTGGGGAAACAGATGGGTCACAAATTGGCTCCATTTAAGAAGGCATCACCTGTGTCCATGGAAAAGTGTTGGCAACACTACCAGTTATCTGCTGTCCTCACCACTTTGGTATTTAGGGTGCAGCTGTAATTTGAAGCTCAGCATGCACATATGAATGTATGAGAACACGTACAGAAATTCACATCACAGGCATGCTCCTCATACACCTCACATATTTTGGTGACACTGTCATTTGACTTACAAAAGAGGAGGCCAGGAACAGCCCTTACCAGTTGAAGCCAGATTTTTCCTAGTGGGAATGACAAACTGAAGGAGATTATTTTGTAAGCCGTCTCTTCTCCCATTACGAGTTGTTAAGATCACTTCTTCCTCAAGGATTGTGCAATATTGAGTGTCTCTGTTGAACAACAGCCTGCTTGTGAGTGTCAGAAATGAGGTTAAACCTGTAACTGAAGTTTTTTGTGATGCACCGTTGCATATTCCCCTTGCAGGATTAAAAGACCAACATTTTAAACCTCGGGAATACCCTGGAGAGTGTTGTCTGTTGCGAACACCCTCAATCTTCCCATCCCAGTGGTTTCCAAAGACGTTATAGGAAAGGCATCACAACCTCTCTTCAGTTTCCTTGGCTAATGAAATCCCTAAAATTCTGAAGTAAGTTGAGCTTGGATGTGGATGGTCTAATCTTGACACATTTTAACTATAGGCATCTTTCATTTCTTCTTTAGATGTTCCCTGTATTTTCTGTAGCACAAGAGTTTATCACACAGCACAATCCTGTGGAAAGAGAGCTGTGTACTGTACGTGAACAGCACTATGACTGTTTCTAGGTGACGCCGGTGAAAACAACTCAGTGAGGAAAAACAGTGACTAAAAGCACAGTTACTGCTTCATGCAGCGTTGGTGTAACAGGATAGGAAGGAGGCAGGCTTAAAGCATGTCGTGCATCTTCTGAGCCTTGAAAGAAACAAGGCAAATCTGTGACCACCACATGTTTAAGAAAGCGGACATTGCAGACATTATGCTAATAACCTTTGGAAATGCAGACGTGGGAGTTTGGTATTAACTTTAATAGGAGTGAGTGCAAATTTCCTATCTTTACTCTGATACAGGCAATAAAGTCATGGTATTATCAAAGAAGCAAGCATAGAGAGAAATGTGTGCAAGAATGCCTGTGAGAGATTCCACAAAGAGAGAACTATTTATGGATCTTTTTAGGTTTAAAAAATGGCACTGAAAGGGATATATCTATTTCCTGCTTGACTTTTACACCAAAACCAGATCTTTCCTATACCATGATGCTGTTGAAAATTAATGAATTTACTTGTTGTAGGAGGCAAGACACTAAAAACAGGCACATGAGCAGCAATGCAATATTTAGCCAGAATGTTTACTATTCAGTGATGTTTGGTTTTGCAACTAACTATTTAACTAGTGTGGCTCTTTGGAGAAAGAAATGCTTTGTTAAAGTACCAGTGCTGCTTTCAAGCACATACCATTTCAAACCTGGAAAACATTCTCCAGAAAAAAAAAACAAGGACGATTAAATTTAATGCTGATATTTATAAGGCAAAAACCATGTAATACAAAAATTCTTACCGAAAGCAAACAAATCTGTCCTTAGACTTACTAGTTTACATGGCCTAAGAAAGTAAGTGCAACAAACTCTAGACAGTGTTAAAAATGTCCTTTGCAGATGCACAGAGACAGGTGGGGAGCTTTGCCAAACGTAGCAATGCCTTCAAAACTGTTGGGTGAGGCGAGGGGCCTAACAACACGCTCGCTGTGAGGAGCAGAACTCTGCTGAACTTACTATACAGATTCCTACTTGTGTAATGTGATATTTGCTCATTTTGCTGATCCGGTCAGGAGTGACTGGGAGCCAAGGAGCCTGACAAACATCTGCTTTTTCCAGGTTTATGCCAGAACAGTTTGCCACCCTGAAGCCCCAACGTGTGCTCTGTGCAGAGGAACAGTTGTGGCGCTTGCTTGGTGCCAGAGCCTCTTAAAGGCACATTTCCCTGCAAAATGGTGGAGCCTGGCAGCCCGTGTGGTAGCAGAAGTATTTTGGGCAGGTTTTGGAAAGGGAAGGTTGACTTCCAGTGATTTAACAGGAGTTTACTTCTCAGCTTTTTCTGTGCTTCCTAAAAAATGAAGTATGCATATAGTAAGATTGAATTGACTTGGCTTTTTGGTTCCTCCCCTCGTGTTTTCCAGTAGAGCAGCCCAGAAAGAGCTCATGCAATCTGCTGGAAACATGTCTTTCATCACAGAATTTAGGTTGGAAGGACACTTTGGAGGGCATCTGGTCCATCTCCTCACTCAAAGCAGGGACAGCTTTGAACTTGGATCCACCCAAGAAGGGGGAAATCAAGTGCTCTGGGGAGGAAAAACGTTCAATACAAGAGTTGTACCTGCAACAGTTTTTTCTGTATCTTGCCTAATTCTTAGAGCCCAAAGCAACTGGGCTGCTAGAGTGTTACCTCTTCCAACATAACCCACTAAGTTAATTACAAAGGCCTCCTGTTGTAACTTGGTTCACTAATCCTCAAACAATTTCAAAATTATTATCTTGGCCTGCTCTGTGTAAGAAATAAAAATAAGTCCCAATATAATTGAGGCTTCATTACAAATTGGAGTACTAATGACAGTCAAGCAGGTATGGGACACATTACATATTTTACCTTTATTAAATGATAATGCTATTTTACATTGTGTGCTAAAACTTTGAGAAAACGCCATGTAATATATCCAAGTAACAGAGCAGATTATAAGGCTACTAAAAATGACTGTTACTCAGAAGACATCCTGAGAAAAAATCGTTTATAACCTCCTTTAATTGAAAACGTCCATATGAAATACACTAGAGCCTGAAATACCAAATTATTAACGATTGTCACAGGAGCATTTAAGCACGTAATTGCCTCCTTTAATTTAATTTTAATGGGGGGAAAAAAAGAACGTGCTGCAGATGCTGCCCGACGGGGTAGGCAGAAACCCATCCCTCAGAGGAAAGTGTCCGAGGTGCTCAGTCGCCGTGCGGGACTAAACCATTCACTCAGGAACCACAGCCCCAACGCGGGAAGGCAGCGGTTACGGGCCCCTTCGCCCGCTGCCGCCGAGGTAGGCCCGCCTAGCGCCCCCTGCTCGGCTGCCGGTGTCCCCGCTGCGCTGAGGCAAAAAGGGCCGCCGGGGGTGCAGGTCCCGCCTGAGGACCGGCTCCGCGCGTGATGGGGGAGATGGCTGGCGGCGGGGCGGCGACCGTTGGGGCGGCGACCGTTAAGCAGGCGCCCCGCCCCGCCCCGCNCGCCATGGCTCCCAGCTCCGAGTGGCTCTTCGACTCCCTGGGACACTTCGGCAGGTACCGGGGCAGCCCCGTCCCGTCCCGAGGACGGACGCAGGGGACTGTCGCCCTCGCACATCCCCGTGCAGGGACCGACGGACACCCACGCAGGCAGAGGGTATCAGAGCTAGCCCCGCCGGGACTGACGGGCACGCGGGGGCTGGCACAGGGAGGCAGCGCCGTGCGTGACGTGTCCTCACAGCATTGCGTGTGCTGCAGGGGGGTGCACACGCACCCCCACGCGAGAGGAGCTGACACGCGCGCTACCCACACCGCTCGCACACCCGGCATCCCGGTGTATGACTTCACGCTACAGGGACAGGCGCTGGCACGTGTGTTTCCAGCACCCTACATCCCCCCGGTTGTAGTCTTCCACAGACGTGCTGGCACCTGTGCACGTCCTCACACGTGCTATACACGCGCATCTGTACACGTGCCGCGTTCACGTACGCACCGACACACTACCCGGTCACGCATAGGCTCACACACCTGTAGGCACCGTGTATGTTCATATACACTATGCATGCAGTCACACTCATTCACATACGTGCAGTCTTAGACACTTACACATTTGTTGCACGTGTGGGTGTGCACACACACACACACATGCACCCACACGCACAGAGCCCCAGGCCCTGGAACAGCCTGGGCGCTTCAGGGGCGATAGGAGGGTACAAGCAGTACATTTAAGAGTATTGCGTGACATGCAGATGGGCTGTTTCTGCACAGGGGTACAGGTTTGTTGTGTGCGATAGATTACATGTTTTTATTGAGGCTGGGCTTGTTGCATGTGATACATGGAGTATGTATATTTATCGGCAAGGGATTATCTGTATGGTAAATGGTGTGATGCATTGTGGTGAGTTTTCTTCCATGTGGCTTGTGGTTATGATGTGTGTCTATAGAGCCCTGGGTTTGTTAGATGGGATACAGAGATGTGGTATGTGTGTGTGTGTGTGCTTCTGTAGCTGTGGATGCAGGGCTGGTATATGAAACTGCTTATAGCAGGTGATGGAGAAGAAACATTTGGCAAGGAAATGAAATTTTAGAGGATATGAATTGTAAGACTAGGAGGCACACATCCTCACAGTGAGTTCTGCCCTGTACTTTCACGATGTGCTGATCAGCGTGGATTTTGCAGGTAGCATACTCCTCAGAGCAGATGTCTGGAATAGACCCATGTGTCACAATTTGGGTACAAGTTCAAGCTGTTGAATTGCAGTGTTGCACTTTCTAGCTCGGTCACCAGTGGGCTAGCCTAGCCCACAATGTTGATCTCCTCTCTGTCAGGGGCAGGCAGGAGTGGAGTTTTGAACAAAGCCTGGGAACTCTGTTTAATGGTAGAAGTGCATAGCTGAACTCTACAGCAGAATAGGCTCTTAATATCATGTGCAAGCAGTAGTGGTGGGTATCAATAGCCTCTGCAGATGGTTAGGGTGGAAAGGCTTTTCCTTTGCTTAACTGGGACCTGTCCTTAAATTACACGTTTAGCAAAAGTTGTGACTTACATGCATTTCTATCTGAACAATAAGTCATTCATTAGCAGTTCTGGGTCAGCAACAAAAATACCTTGTTCTGTGTGAATTAGGAGAGAAATCCTAGCAATCCGTTTATTTTGCTGTTGCTGTTTGCTCTTCTGTCTTGCCTGCTCTTTGTGGAAAGCAGGCAGTTGACGCTGAATACTGAAATAACACGAAAGTAGTCATTCCTAACTACCGAAGTAGTTTTCCTAGTCGAGAACATTTATCAATACTTCAGATGTTTCCATAACTACTTATTGCAATTAAAGGGAGAACAATTCTACAGTGATAACCTCACAGCTAGGTGCCAGATTATTTGAGATGCAGTTCAATAGTGCTATAGGTTTAGGACCTTTGAGATGAACTGCATTCTACCAAAACTTGCATAGTCATGTTAGACTCTCAGATGTTTGAGACTTAAAAGACCACATGCTAAAAGTAAGTATAATAGTAGCTTATGTTGGATGCATCCATTTAAAAAAGGTTGTAAAAAAATTTTTAATCCCTTGATACTGCTAGATAAATGATTGTACTTTGTATAAAAAGTTGTTCTTAACTGTAACTGTGAAGTTAGTTCTGATTAGTTTGTATTTATGCATCATCATGACACTGACAGATAATTGCTCATTTCTTCAATTCAAGCAATTCTTATAAGGCCCATATAACCTATGCACTACATAGAGATTCTGTAGATTTGCCACAGTCAGATTCTGAGCAATCCAAGCATGACTGTTAGTATTTTGAGACTGTTTTGATTTTCTTAAAATCTGACAGATGCAGTAAAGAATGGCCAGCTGTTTATGTTAATATAAACATAAACATGCAGAGAGTATGTATGCATTATGTATATATGTAATATATATATCATATATATAGCTATATAAAATTATTCATATACAGGTAATCTAGAAACCTTTCACTTTGATTAATATTGTGAATTTTGCGGAATTGACATTCACATGGATGCTGACAATATTTTGCTTTCCATTTGGACTCTCCTTCAGAAGTCTCAGTGATACTATAGCTCTTCCTGGGATCTTGTGACACGCATGAACAACCATAAAAATGTAATGGCTTCTGCATGCTTTGCCATTAAAGGAAGACTTTATGCCTGTCTTTGAATTTGGGCGTGGGTAGCATCTGTGGCCTATAAATTCAAGAAGGTTGTTTTAAACACTGTTCTTGAGTCTGTCTCTGGAGCACGACATCACTGCTCGCTATTGCAGAGGTGAATGAGAAAAAATAGTCCTGTCTACTTCAAATGGCCTCATCTCTAATGAGCTGCCAGGCCTTAAAGCTCCCAATTTACCTGCACTGAACTGCACCCTTCTCCCATGCGACAGCTCCTGCCAGGCTGTGCCTATGGGCTCTGCCCCCTGCCCCTTCCCCAGCCCCTTTCTGCCCACCCACCTCAGCTACAAAAACCTGCTCAGGAGCCCGTCAGGTAGAGAAGATAGAGTCAGCCACTTGCCGTCGCTGACAGGCCCCCGTACGGGGAACGGGGAGACATGACCCACGGGCGTAAGGTTGGTAGCACAGCATGTGCGTAGTGGGGAGGCATGCCTTAGGACCTGGCTGGCTGGCTTATGCTGCCCGCGTATCTAGTTCCCAGGTAAACTAAAGGACTTTTAATAACTTCAGTGACTGTAATCTACCAGCAGGACACAGAACTTACTTATCTGGTTGCTGGTGAGAAACAGGCTATGTATTTTGCAGCTCTGATCTACACCACGACAGAGTACTGAACAGAGTCGTGTTCTAATCAGGAATAGCTGTCCAGAGAGAAATCTGGTAAGGTACCTCTTATTGTAAGTATGGATGAGAGTGAGGATTTGATTTCCCTGCCAGAATGTCTGGTAGCTATGAGATGCAGCTTCTGTGGTCTGTAGAGTTTCCCCTGTGATTTACAGTTTTCAAATCTTGGCTTATACTTCAGCTAAAAGCAGGTGGTGAAAATTGTGAGGGAGAGAGGGGAAGATTGGCTGTCACTGGCACTATTTCCAGGTTTTGTAATGAAGTATTTCCAGAATCTTTTAAAAGATTGCCTTTTCTTTTAAAGTATTCTGTCTTTTACAAAGTTGAGTAAGTTATCCAGATTTTGAAATGTTGGCTTTATAAATAGTCTATCTGCTAGTAAAATACATTATCTAATAAATTAACAGTGACTGCTCTTTATCTTTACTGAAATGTTTGTGTATTTATTCAGTTTTTAACATCTTTACATTGTTATCTTAAATGAACTTGTTGCCTGCTCAGTGGAATTGCTACAATTTGGACTTTAGAAGCAACCAATACAAGGATTAGCAAGGGCTGCTGTGAGGAGGAGAGAAGCAGGACAGGCTGCCTGTTTGGATAGGATGCTCACCTGTTGCAGCCAAACATGGAGTTTAGTAGAGATTAATACACTTGCCAACAGTTTTAACACTTTCTGTTAATTTCCTTGGAACTTTTCTAGTGTTCATAAATAGACCGGAGATTATGCTTAGCTCGTAAAAAAACCTGCCTTGACTTTTGTAGAGATTCTTTCAAAGGACTTTTACAATGCAGACGCTGCTGGTCAGTGCCATAGTAGCAATATTTGAACACTCAGTGCTAATGCCATTTCTCTTCTTCCTGCTTTGTAGGGCTGTTTGTTCACTTCTGAAGTCCTACACCCAATGGTCTGTCTTCTTTTCACATCTCCGAACTTTTCCAGGCTCCTGTTTTCATGCTGATGGCCTTATCCTCTCTCTTGTTTCATAGCTCACAGCTCTTGTGATCAGATTACGTCTTCTGCAAATTGTGGTGTATACGTGTTACTTCCAGGAATTCTTGGGTTTGTATCAAATAACAAAGAGTCCCAAGTAGCTCAAAGATCATGCTCACCACTTCTTTTCACAAAAAGAAAATAAGAATACTTTCAAACAATGATTTTTCAAACTTGTATATTTTACAGATGTCTGGAAAGGTTCTTCCCCAACAAAAACACATTTTTCGAGTGGAGAAGTGTACTTCCTGGACATGCAAAGAAATTGGCTTTCCTTTTCCAAGTTAGTATGGAGAAACAGGCAGTCATATTCAGCATTTGAACAGATCATTAGCTTTAACTTAGAAAATGGAAACATTATAAGCTTTTTCTGAAATACTAATACATTTAGTGTGTAGTACATCCTACACAAAATTAATATTTTTAAACAATATAATGTGAATTTTTGTTTAAACTTTGAGTAGTTTCTTGAAGATGAACAAAATACTGTGGTCTAGAGATTGTTTTCAAAACCTCTTTTTTTCCCCATATATTGGCTACTTTATACAGTGGAAAAGTTTATCACAACATATCTGTCATTCAGTTTTCAAAATGTATCAGTGGACAGCTGTTTGTGTTTACTGGAATGTGCCAGACAGAAGAATCTCAAATCTAAGTCCTCCGTTGGCTCCTAGTCAGGGGTGGTGTTTGACAGAAATGCTTGATAAATGTTCTTCAGCTTTATAACTATGCTATATTATAACAACTGAATCAGCCTGTGTTCATCTCATCATAGTTCATAGGATAAAATAAGTGGACTTGGCTGTATTTCTTTTTTTTTTTTCCCCTTTTTTGGGGAGGGGAGGGGCATGTCCAGATATTTTGCAAAGAGTACTTGATCCTGTTGGTTGAATGGCATCATAATAGCCTTGGAGAAGCAAGACAAGCCATGTGTTTTCACAGAGCAGACTCCAGCAGCTTAAACAAAGATCTTATTATCTATGCCTGACTAGGCAAAGTAGAAACACTCTCAAGACTCAGAACCGAAGTTGGATACTGGCAAGAGCTCCTGGATTATGCTCCACACTCCTCTAGCAGTGTGGTCTGCAACAGTTACTAACAGTATTTGCTGGGATCCAGGTCATATCGGAGGCAGTCTAGCACAGGATCTGCATAGACAAAAGTGTATTGCATCAGAACGTGCTGTCAACCTCACCCTGCCTGTTTCTCAACTGAAAAAGTAGATTACAATAATAGAAAAATAACTAAATCAGAGCAGGATGAAATTACACTTGTACTATCCATGACTTCTCTAAGGCTAAAACCTGCAATACAAGCAGCATTCAAACTTCAAGCTAGTAAATCAATTAGGACTTGTAAACCAGCTGCTGAGATTCAGACTGCACCTCTGAAATGTTGGCAACCCCCCAGGGTGGCTTCTAGACAAAGTTGTAGCATGGACGTAGTTATGGCAGCATGAAGCAATTACTACACACATCAAGGAGCTGATGATCAGCTGTTTCATCCCGAAATATTATGGTATGAATGAAAATGAAGTATGTAAGGCACTGCACAGTGTGTTCCCTGTAATACAATGCCTGGGACTGAGATATCACTCCTATTAAAGCTCTGTCAATAATTTTCTCAGAATAGTAATGATTTTCAGCACTATTAAGATATGTTGAAGTTGGAAGGAAATGTTTCATAAAACAGCTTACTCATGGAAAGTTTGACCAGTTTATTGCAGGAAGTGAAATAATGCAAGTAGAAAACAACACTAAATTTAGAGAATTTTGCTAAGGCCCCAGAAGCCTTCATTCTGCACATGCTATGAAAATTTCTGGGCTGCCATTTTGCTATACACAAGAATGGAACTGAGATACATACACAGCTGACATTTTATTTAAGGTAGCTTGAGGCATGAAGCCCTAGCAGCTGAGCAAGAACATGAGATTCTCAGCTTCTCAGAAATATGGAAAAAATAGTAAGACAGAGAAAATATCAACTGAGGTAGCTATGTCTCAGTTGCAAGGCCAAGACTGGAAAAAGCGTGATGACAAACCATACAAGACAGGGATTTTCAAGTAGTAATAATGGTGGTTGATCTGTCAGATTGTCCATAAGCTTGGAGACCAATCTCAGCTCTCTTTGAAAAATACTGAAATTACCTGGAAAGCTAATATATACCTTAATATCATACATTGACAGCCAAACTATAATGCTCACCTCACTCAGAGCAGATGTTCTCTGAAAATCACAGAAAATGAAGATGTGGTTTGAGTAATCTAGAAGCACCGTCCACTGGATCACAGACTGAACCCTTTCCTCAAGAATATGTTTTCATTAAGCGATGAAGTTGGGTTTCCTCTTCCCATTATTTGCAGGCATTACTATTAGCTAGCAGCATCAAAGGTGCAGCCTCAACAGTGGTGCTGAGGCAGGAATACAGGACAAGCCCTGGAGAATAGATGGGAAAGGCTGATAAGGAAGCAGGCAGTACAAAAAAAGTGCTGAAAAGGTGCTTCAAAGAACGCAGAATAATTTGCTGCTCTATAAAGAGTAGTCAGCACCACACTTTGGATGGAGCTCAGTGCTATTTAAATGTGTTGTATCCATGATGGCCTGGAGTTTTCCAGCCATATTGTGACTTCCTTCTCCTCTCTAAGTTGTGAAAGAGATTTGGAAGGATCCGAGTTCCTACCTGATACATCTGTATGTTAGCTGTGTGGGGAAATCAGCTGTCCAAACCAAGGCGCTGGTGAGCTCCTCTCACTAACTTTACAGGCCTATATAGTATAAACTTCAGACATCTGCATTAGTCACCTTGTCAAGGGGGAGAATTAGACCCTTTAAGGGCATGATCCATCTGTCTTATTTTCAATTAGTGGTTTAGGACAAGATAAATGGTGCACCTAGATTTGTCTGTGGTTCCTCATTGAGTGAGAAAGGGATCTAGAGAAGTAGTATAGATGTGTATGGATTGCATACTGTATACAATATATTGTATCCAAGTGTACAGTATACATGCAGATTCTTTACTTTCAACCTAAATTAACTATTTAAGGTATAACTATAAGGTTGGGATGTGGGAAGTGCTGCTGGCAGGACACTTTCTGTGTCACAGCATTAGCCAGCATCTCAAGACAACGTGAAGTAGATACCAAGATCCTTGGGTTGCTCTGCTGTCAGACATCAGAAAAATTGTCACGTATGCAACAATACTACTGTTAAAATACTTGCTATGTTGTTGGCTTTCCATCAGCAATCTTTGCTGTCAGTTCCTTGAATACAGGTAATTCCAGGAAAGATTGATTTAGGCGAACTGTTGAATCGAGAGCATTAAGATCAGAGAAATAAGAGATCAAGCCAGTTCTGAAAACATGGAAATCCCAAAGGATTGGAAAGTGAGGGAATAAAACCTGCGACTGACTCTCTGAGAAGGAAAAAGGAAGATTAATGCAATCATTTAGAACTTAAGAAGTAGGCAAAAATACATTTTTTTTAGCCTTTAATTTGCAGGCATGTATCTTAGTGTCCTTGATGAAAAATTAGAAAATATTACTACTAATATTCATTTAGTCCTTGTTCTAGAAATAAATATTACCATATCTATGTTGTAATATTTCATTCAGTGGATGTCTAGTGCTAGAGAGAAAGTCAGATACAAAAGGTGAAAAATGAGTAATAATAGATAAGCAATATCCAAAAGTGTTCTCTGACACAAAGCCATTGGATATATGGTGAAATTATACTGATGAGACCACATTTCATTTAAATAATTTATATTCATGGCTCATATTCCAGAACAAATTATTGGTTGGATTTTTTCCCTGCATCTTTGGAACTGGTGTAGGTCAGCAGAGCTGAGGAATACCATAAACTTGTTACAGCTCCACCCTTGTGAGAGAGATAATTCGTGTTAGTCCCAGGGTCAGAGCAACTGGGACCTCATCTCATTTACACTTGTATTTTAGGCTCTTCTGAGAACTGTCATCCTTTGTAGATCAGTGAAGCTGAGCTCACTTCTGTCTCACTTTTCCATTGAGAATAGAGGTGGCAGTTCGTACAAAAATAGATTTATGTAGAAGAATACTGGTAGGTCTGAGCAGAATCCAGCTTCTTTATTGGATTCTTGTGGAGAATGGGACCCATATATTGCTTGTAAATATTTATGTAAGGTTAGAAAACAGCATTATTCCAGATCATTCCCTTGTATGAGCTACCATAAGAGAAAGACCCAAGGAAAGAACCTGACAGTATTGTGGAAGTATAAGCAGGTAAAAGAGCATTACAGAAGATATTTAATACGAGGCCAAAGTGCATTATTAGCCTTCGGAACAGTCAAATCTGTAATTTGCATTTCTTTGTTTTTAATTTAAATTACTTCCAATTGTAACAGTTTAAAGAGAAGGGTAGTAGAATCATCTTCCTTGAATGACAGGAAATTAAAAAATTGCTTTCCCTTAAGAAACCGAGAACAATATAGAATAACTCAGATGGTCGTGGAAGAGATAAGTGACCAATAAAACTAATGAAAATAATACCTTTTATTTGGAAAGATCAATAATGCTATTAAGATTTTGACTTGTCTTCTTTAGAGAGGTTGTAGAAAAGCTCTTTGTCTAGTTAAAATCAAAGGCAGCAATTCAAATATGCAAGATCTATTAAATCAACTTTTGGCATTTCGTACTATTTTATATACTCTACAATGCCTAAATCTCCAGAGGAGAGAAAACAGAAATATTTTTCTTATCCTGTGAAGACACAGGCTAGCCAAACCAATATCCAGGACTGAAACTGGAAGGGGATATAAGTAAACAAAAATTGCACAGAAGTTCATGACCAGCCTGCTAATCAAAACAAAACAAACAGAAAATCTCTCCAGTAGGAATTAATCATTCAATAAGGTCTCATTATGGGGCAGATTCCCATGACCATTTGGGGAGAAGGGTTTGAGGACTTCTAGGCAAAGAGAGGGTCACATGTTTGCTGTGAAGAGGAACAATTTGGAGGAAAGGTGAGCTACGAATCTGCAAAAGAAGCTGAAAGTCCTCCTGCGCTCAGTAACCTTCTTTTTTTATGTGGGTTTAGAGATAACCTGCCTTGCCTTGGAGAAGATAGCCTGTCAGGGATACTAACCTGGCTCAGCAGGCACACGGGTGGGACAGACTGGCTGACCTTGCAAGAGATGATGAACTATTTATTGGTGGATCATCAGTGTAGACTCCTGAAAAGAGAGGAAGAAGGGAGCTATGTCTTACTGCTCTTCGGTGTCCTAACTGAGTTTAACAAAGTCTGTAGAAGATACCAGCTACTCTGTTACTCAAAGAGAGAAAAGCTGTTGGTGTGGAGGCTATTTTCCTTTTCAGTGTAGCTGAACAACATACCTGCTAAATAGGGATGTGCTTAAACAATTCATACATAAGCAAAACCAAGTTTAATAGAAGACAGTACTTTAACCATACCAGACTGTGCATTAAATCAAATCCCTTTCTTCAAGTTGTAGAACTGTAGAATTACAAGTGTAGAATTCTGTACAGGTAAAATTGCAACTTTCTGTATTCTCTTTGGCAGCAAAAAATCTCTGGCTGAAACTGAGTTGCCTTTCTTAAAGTGATGCCTTGATTTACATGTTGACTTTGTCCCAAATTTTAGAAGACACTATTATATGACACTTAATTCCCTAAATGTAACATCTTGTTGTGATTTTTTGTTTTTTAAAGTGAAATATTCCTAAAAAGCTAATAAGACAAAGGTGTCTGCTTTAGCTTTTCCGTTTTGCCCTTGATCAAGTGTCATGGTGCTGAAAGTCAGAATTAACAAAAGAACATTATAAGAGTTGCAAATGGAGCCAGGGAGAGTAAAATGACCCATTATCCAGGTGATACAATGCTTTAAGTAGCCCACAGAAATAGACCAAATCATCTTAATCATATTCTAGGCTGCAAAAGTAAAGCTATGGATAAAATGATTCTTATATTAAGGGAGAAAGAAACAATGGAGCAACCCAGAATTCCATTACATTTCCATAAAATATTTACAGAAATTGTTTAAACATAATTTAATCCACAGAGCTAAGATTCCTTATTATTTCTAACTGAAAACTAAGAAGATACAAGTATGTGCAGGTGTGGTTACAAATGTTTGCTAAGAAGGTGATGTCCAGTATTCTTCAATTAATTACGCAGATTTCTTGCTTTTTTTAACCTTTTCCCATGAGAACTTTCAAAAACCTGCAAGAATGCTAAATTTTACAATCATTTTCCAAGTGGGGAGGCATTAAATTTCCAATATAGAAATTTAAAGCCTTGGGTACTATGCTTAACAGTAAGCGTGGCATGACGTGAAGAGAATTTATGTAGAATTCAGACTGAAAATGAGCTGTCTGCATCCAAATCTTCTTAGGTGTTACTATGAATAGGAAACAACAAAAAAAGTTCTTAAAAAGCATAATTTAATTATGACAACAGTAGGGCTTAATTATTTTGCAGAATAGATTACTAGTTGCTTCAGAATGGACAGTTTTCACCAATGTGAAGTAGGTACTCGATCCATGTGTTTGTAACTTCAGCTATATGAGGTTCAGAGTTTTGCCACAGAAATATGTAAATAGAATAACAAATAAGTAAGAACGTAATTCATATGAAAACCAATTAGTATTATTTCAGGATTATAGACAGAAAAAAAAAATTAGATAAAATAAATGTAAACTTCCATAGTTTGAACAAAGTTAGTGCAATGTGTCATTAAGGTAAACAGCAGAAAACATCTGATTTCCTAAATGGGAAAGGAAGAATGGAATATAACAGTTTATACATGGAGTACTGCCTATGTCTATAATTAGATGGACTTTCAATAAAAACATTTAAATTCTATTAGACACTTTACAGATTATGATGTGAAATGATCTGCTTATATAAGCTGATGGAAATGCTACAGTGTGGAAGGGAATTAAATGCCTCTCTTCACTAGATAATCCATCTGTAGATGGATCCCTCCATGGCAGGTGACATATAGCATTTATCTTCCTTTCATCTAAGGAGCCTGCTACGGTGCAAGAGCTGTGCTAACATCTAATGTTGCCAAACTGTTCCAAGTCCATTGTTGACTTCTCCAGAATCCCTTGTAGTTGACACATGCCGGAAAGCTAGTGGATATAGCCCCAGCAATTAAAAATTACAGCTCCCAGTGATGTGTTCCCCGTCAACCAGAAGTTACTTTCACACTAAAATCAAGAGTGGAACATGTGTATGTAGCTTGGTTGCTTGATTGCAAATCCAGAGCCTTTGTGCTCAGTACAGTTCCCCAGTCAGTTGAACCAGAAGGTTGGGCATTGTGCTGAAGCAGCTGAGCCACGAACACACGGTCCTGGCTGGCTCTCCCCCGGCGGCAGTAACCTTTGGCAGAGGGGCAGCCAGACACATTGGGGCACCTTTAATGGCAGCTGCCCTTTCTGCTGTGCGTGGCTGTCCATAGATGAAAGCTATGCTACTAAACTGTTGAAACCCAGCGCTATTTGTCCACTGGATTATTTTGTCATAAGTGATGACAGAAACCTAATGTGCCTGATGTAGATAGTAAAAAATGAAAAAGCGTTGCATTAATTGTGCAAAAAAAAAAAAAAAAAGCATCTTGAAAATATAGCCCTTAATTCTGTAGCACTAATTCCTGATTTTTACACTGATGCGACTTTCTTCATCTAAGCTGTTATACCAAATGTGCAGCAGTGAGCAACTGACATTTTTCTTCTTGCTTCTAGTCAACAAATGCTGGGCTTGTCTTAATCAAAGGGAGATGTGCATAAGTTTAATGGGATAGAAGTGTTACAATTCTCAGAGAATCAGTTTTAAATGATTGTAAAAATGTTTTGGTACATGTCTGCTCTTTGGTGACTGCATGTTGATGCACGTCGTCACCAGTGATGATATATAATTCCTGGGGCCTTCCTGATCCCTATAGGCTTTCTTATTCCTGTTGCATCTGTGCTGTTGGTACATTTAAACTGGATATCCAACACAGCGTCTTCTGTTTCTGGAAACAAATTCTGGAAATTACCATCTTGCTGATGTGGGCTGAGACCAAGTGTTAGTATAGTTTAAACCGCCCATGGGAGGGAAGGAAGTTTACTCTTGACACTGTAAGTCAAATAAGGCCGTGTCTGTTGTATATTTAAGCCTGCTTCCAAATCTGCATCTCGGCACCGTAGCAAAAATACTGCTCCTGAGTCTCATTCAGCTCCTTTCCTCTCAAAAAATAAATGTGTAAGTGTAAGGGCATCACAGCTTTCTAGTTTAGAGTGGAAAGAATGCTGAATGGCTTTTCTCACGTTAAAAAAACCAAGGATGGAGTACAGAGGTAAAAGTGGTTACTGAACACAAATTCTTTCAGAAATAGTAAATATCTGGAAGTTTCTTTCCATTGAAGTAATCCTATTGGGTGTACACTGCACAACAAAAATGTACTATGTTTTCTGACTAAGCAATTTGCTAACAAGGTGGTTGAAAAGACAAACAGTAAAAATAGTTCTTGTAAAACCTGTGGAATAGTATAAATCTTTTGCTAATCACAGAACAGCCTTGTGACTATCCTACACTAAAAGGATTTTTAAATTTTTATGTTAGCTTTTGATGAGTAGTTAGTAATTCCCCCTCTCCTCTCTTTGATGTACAGACAAGGAAACAAACATATTTTATTTAACATAAAATTTGTCTAACAACCATGTTTTGTCCCTGCTATACACTGCAATAACTGACAACGGTAAAAGTCCTCTGAGGCTGGGGATTTATTCTCTTAACATATATGCAGCAATGTCTACTTTAGGTATTTTTGCATGCCAGATATACCAACTTCCAAATAGACTGGTGCAGATCATTTGCATGGATGCAATATAAATTGGATCAAGCAACTAATCTGGCTTGGTTTGGTTTTTCAAGTTAGAACAGTTTCCTAGATAAAATTCACAGCTGTTCCACATAAAAAGTACCACCTCCACTGAGGGTAAAGTGCACTGTGTCTCAGGGGATGAATAAACAGTGGGAAAGGAGAAGGGAGGAAATATCTTAGTGACAGTGCCACAGAGGTGTTGTGTCATGAGACTACAGCCAGAGCGACGGTGGGCTGAGATCTAGTTCACTATCGTCATGGAAGAATATTTCTTCAATTCAGGTAGTGACATTATGATATTACCAGTTGCTTTTCTTACTGGTGAGATATTAAAACTCATGCAGAGGTGTTAGAGAATGTAAAAGTCTTTTTTACTGTAAGCTGTACACTGGAAAAAAGAATAACTGGGGAGAAATGTCACAGAAATATTTTTAAGAAAGACTGGAATATTTTCATGTTGTGTCTTGCTCAAGCTTTTGTCAAGACCATTTTATGCTCATTTGACTTCTGGCATCCATTAAGTGTCTCTATACTGGAGTAGTAACCTACAAAGTCTTCTTGACTTCTATATTTGACACTCCTGGCAAGAGTGACAAAATGTGCTTGCCAAATAATTATCTCCCATGGCAAGTCACTGAAGAGATGGAAAAACACCGAGAGAGATTATCATACCTTTTAGTACAGTCATCATGTTCACAGATCTTAAAAAAAAATGCGAGAAGTGTGGTTTTTAAAAAGAAGAAAATCTATAAAATGTTAGTGAAAACTACTGTTTGCAACAATATATGTTACGTAATCTGATGTGTGTATGTGAAGATAACTGGCATATAAAATACCCTTGCTAAAAACTGCCCTTTTTGAGATCAGTCCGGGAAAATAAATCACAGACTTTGTTTTCTTTTAGTGAATTTCGAGAGTAGTTATTGCTACTGCAATGGTATTTTCTTACCATTTTGATGCATGAGCAGCAGTGTTTCTTTATTCAGGAAAATTTATCTTTTAAAATGGAGTTTGGTGAGGTTACTAAAAGGATTATATTACACATTTGCCCACAGTAGAGAGATTTAAGCTTAGTAATAAAGGAGTTTCTTATCAGTCTGGTGTTCTTAAATTAAGAATTCAGGAAAAAAGTTAATAATTTACAGTTGGTAGCAAGGACAGCATAGACTAACCTGTGCCTCAGGGTCAGTGAAGTGTGTGACCTGTATACGTTCTGCTGCGACCTCCTGCCCCAGCACAGCCTGCCACAGGGGCTGCTCCAGGCTCCCCCAGCACCAAGTCCTCCTGCAAAGAGCAGAAGCTGCTCAGCCCTCGCATGAGCATGGGCCCAGAAACAGCCCCAGGGTTTTAAGACTGGGGAAGGGCATTGACATGGCCACAACGAGAGGGCTGAGATAAAACTCAGGCACCCAAAGATCCAAAGGGAGGGATCCCAGGCTAGCAACAGAGCAGGCAGCAGCTTTATGTTCCTCCTCGCTCAGCACTGTCTCCTGCCCCAATCTCTGTTCCGGCAAACCTGTGTCTGCCATGAGGCTGGGCCTGTGTCTCTCTCTGTCCCTTTTCAATCTTCAGCTGTTCTGGAAAGCAAAGTTCAATGTATCTATAGTATTCTCTCATCCCACGTATCATCCTTCCTACATATTTTTCATGCTTTCTATATGTTGTCACTATTAGCCTAATTAATTCCTTTTCGGTAACGAAGCAAGTTAACGAATTTCCTGACCTCTACGCAACTGGTCTTTCTAGAAGAAAAGTTCTTCCTACCCACAGGAGTTTCTCAGCAGCTCATAAGGTCGGGCTTTTCAGTCTGGCATCAGTGGGGACACTGTTACAACACTACTGTAGTTGGCAATGAATTTTGCCTTCACAGCACAAGAGGGCTTTCAGGATATTTTTTGTGTGTTTTTTATATATGAATATATATGTGTACAGAGAGAGGCTTAGCCAGGCCATTGTGGAATTTTACTGGAGAGAGCAGCAGATAGTTTTTACACGCAGGGGAGCAGCCCATTAGTGTCGTGTGGGATGCCTTCAGCCACTGGTGCTGCCAAATACTTTTCTAACCACATCAGGCTTTATTCTCCCCTATTCCTGCTCCTTCTGCCTGCTCCTTGGCTTTTTTATTGATCAGTTAGAGGTTAAAAACTGCAGTGCAATCCATCCTGCCGGATTCTGCAATGACACGGCCATTTTGCTGTCAAAACACGTTTTCCTGTTCTTAAATGAAGTCATAAACAGCATAAATTATGTCTATTAATGTACATCTGGAATTCTGTTTGACTTTTTGTGTTTGCTTAGCATAGGTGCTGCAAATTAGGTAAGAAAAATGATACTACAGAGTGGATTTCTTCATTGGAACTGAATAAGATTTTCATAACATTGAAAATGGAAGAACGTTTTTACAAGAATCAGTTATATCTAGTTCTAAGTTAAGCCCTTCAAAGATGGGTGAAATATGGCATGACACAGATATTTCTTTAAAATAAATCCTCTAGTGCTTTTTATAGAGGTAGAAGCTGTTCTACAGGACGCAAAGGAAAAATGAGGAAAGGGTAAGGGACTGTAATTTATATAGTTTTAGAAAGTAACTGGAGGGGGATAACTGACAATTCTGTACAACGAAGTGATAAAAGTCAAGGAAGATTTATTCAAGGTTGCACAAGGATGTTTTATAAGCTGCTAATAGTCTTACACTGGAAAAGGGGACATTGAGATTAGATTTAATGAGAAACTTTCCAACAGAAAGATTGACAGTGGAGCAGTCTGTCAAAATGGTTGTTGAAGTATGATCACAAGAAGTGTTCAGGAAGAGATAAGATAAAACTCTCAAGGGAGCAGTTAGTGCAAAGATTAGCTAGACTTGATCCAAATCATAGCCCTGGTGATGTTCTTGGGATTTGGATTTTTAAAAAATAATGTAGTGCATTGGTTCATGCCATCTTCTCTGTCCATATCCTTACAAGTTATCTTCTTTCAAGCGTCTCCAACAAGAAAGGGCATAAATATATTTTTCCTGCTTACTGTTACTGGGTAGAAGAGAAATGATGAACCTGATATTTCTTGCACTGCGAGAACTAATTAAGAAGCTCAAGAAGAATGTATGGGAGTTTGAAATTATTTCATTCTTCCTCTGTCTGGGAAATACCAACTGGGCTGACACTGCAATTTCCTGATGCATAATGACAGATATTGCAAATACTGGGGATCCTGGTTCCAGGTATACCACTTTTTATTAGCTAGTAGAGGATGTAACTACACAGCTTCTAGGGATTTAATTTGCTAATTTGCTAGAGGTCTTCTAGTCCTGATTTCAGTTATTCTGCATACTGCAACAATAGCCCAAGTTGTCAAATTTGGTCTTGCTCTGCTGTTTTTAAAATGAGTTTGTGTCTTTTGATGGGAACAGTTAGGATGAAATTGAGAAGAGGAACTAAAAAATGTTGTTGACCGTATTTGTCTGCAATAACAGGGGGGCAAAGCTTACATTTCAGAATAACCTTTGCTTTTTTTGTGGTCCAAGATATCCCAAAAGCCTTTCAGAGCCATTTTAGCTTTGCTTTGATTTATGGCTAGCTACTTAGTCCTCAAGAAGCTGTTCTCTTGAGAGGGGATCGATAGGCTTAAGGGATGCTGTGGTTATGTTCAATTTCTCTTGACTATATCTCTCATGAGGTTTGGGAAGGAGCAGCACAGCACCTGTGTGGATTGCCTTGCAGCATCTTTAAGAGGGAAGTGAAGCCAGCTTTTGAGCTGCCACCGTGGATTTAGCAATTCAACCCTCTCCTCGGACTGCCGTGGAAAAGTCAACAGAGCTGTTGTCAAGAGAAAGGAGGCTAAAAAGTGCTGCATCTGAACAGCAACAATGCCATTGGAAAGACAGGATAGGCAACTGGGTTTACATTTACCAAGGAAAGAAATAAGAATCAAAAAAAAAAAGGCAGAGGAGAATGAGGATGGTGAATGGAGTTAGGTTACACAAGAGAACTGTTTAATTGGAAAGATTAATTGGACGTTAAGACAATGTATCCATAAATTTCTGTTTAAGTACTTTGGTTATAGACAGTTTAGAAATTAATTAGAAATGGTGATGATAGATGATTTAAAAGTCCTAGGCCAGGTACCTCTGCAATCTTTACTATGGGAATTCAAGGCTAGATTAGATACATTTTGGAGAGGAGTGATCTAGAGGTCTCATTTGTTACAGGGATTGAATTGCTCTGACTTTTCCCACAAGACGTTTCAAGGCAATTGTTTTTTAGGCATCATTTCCTGTAACTTCAGCAGAGATAGCCTCTGATAATTTAAAAAAAAGCTGCTTTTTGTTTCATACTGTCAAGGCCCACTGCATACTGCAGTAAGGATGTCTATATAGAAGCTCATTGAATGCTTCTTCAAATTAGTGCAATTGATTGGCCTTCAGGAAATAAAAAGTGGAGGAGAAACCAAAGCTCTATTATTTTTTCTGAACGGGTGTTGTACTAATTATGTGCATAATTTTAACATTTAATTAAGGAAAAGAGTCCTTATGCTTAGGTTATCAGAAACTGTCTAGAATTTGCAGTCAGTGATACAAGAGTTAATTGCAAGTCTTTTGAAATTCAGAATACATGTGCAATTTATATACTAAGGTTTACTTGCATTTCAAGCATGTTTTAAAAGCTGTTAAAATGCCAAAATTCAGGCTATGCAGAAGACATTCTTTTACGGTGTTTACTTTATGATACAATCTTTAATGGATAACTGCATACCCTGTTTAAGGCAAAACCCAACCCAGTTTACAGCTATGTTTTGGTACAACACATTTCACACTGTTCAGATTCTATCTTCCTCTGCATGTTCTACATGTATTCTCTGTCTTTTGGAGGCAAAAGAGAGAGATGGAAGATAGATAGCATACAGTTATATAGATACAATTAGGTGAAATGAATGTCTTTGTTTTGTTTTATTTGATGCATGTATCACTATCCCTCAGGACCTGAGGTTGCAACGTTTTGGTTTTTCTAATCATTCCAGTAATCTAAGGCCTTATTCTGGGAAGAGGTACTACACAGAACTGGAGGGTGGAAGGTTGCTTCAAACTGAGTGCTTAAGTTCAGGATTGTTTTTTAAATGGCCTTCTCTGTGCATGGCTAAACACATGACTAAGAGCAGCATTTATTTCCCGTCAATAGATTACTGTGGATCTTTTCTCATCTTTGGTCTCTTGCACAGCTTAGCTAATATTCAAGCAAAACTATATAACAAAACACTAGAAACTTTAATGATGTCTTCATTTACTGATCCTAGCAAAATAATTATGTTGATTTTTTTTTTTTTCATGTATAGAGGGCTTTTCTTCAGTAAACTTTTTTCTTTCTCTTTACAGATTTCAAGCATGTGTTTATTTTGCATCTGTCTTTCAAGCTATGTCATGTGGTATCCATTACTTAGCATCTGTGTTCATGGCTGTTACTCCTAACTTTGTATGTGGGATCCCTGGAAATGTGAGTAGTGTTCTTTTCTACAACTCCTCTGAATCGAGTATAGAGGACATCTGGACACTATGGTCATCAACAGAAAACATTGTAGTCCAGCTGGAAAATGGAGAAGTTTGGGAACTTAATCAATGCAGCAGGTCCAAACGAGAAGTCAGTTTGGATCTGGCATATGAATACAAAGGCAACAAGTCCAAATTTTCTTGTTCTGATGGATTTCTCTATGATGATACAAAGTGGAAGAGCACTGTCGTTACGCAGTGGGATCTGGTCTGTGACCGAGAATGGCTTGCAAAATTAATCCAGCCTACATTCATGCTTGGAGTCTTGATTGGAGCAGTGATTTTTGGTGACATTGCTGACAGGTAAAGTGCCATCCTCTGAAAATTGTAGCTTCAGACTGCAGTAACTCCATGTGTATCTACCTGTTTTGTTGTTTTCATTCATTGTGTATTCATAATTATGTATTCACAATTCAGGAGGTTTGGATATTGTTTTATTCACATAAGTGTTTAACTCAATTTCTTTTTCCAATAGCAAGTACTAATTTTAAAATGCATTCACAAATCATTTGCTTTTAGAATTTTTTTCCTACTTTATATCATCCGTTGTGCTAGGCCTTGATCCCTCAGATTGCCCTGTGCAGCTAGTATTTGACTTTAGATTTTATTTTTTTTTTTTTAAACAGGAATAGCAGTAGTTAGTGGTACAACAGTAAAACCTGGGAGTAGATCTTCATTTCATTTTCCATGAGGAGAGATTCCTCATGGGAACAGATTTTTATTTCTGGATATGATAAACAGCTGAAGGGCTACTGGAAGGTTAAAAAGAATATATTTTAAAATCACAAGTTTCCTAACCTCTGTCATGAATACAGCTCTGTGGGGCTGATAAAAAGGCTTTGAGGGTTTGATCAGGCCCCATGTTCTTAAAATAAACACCCATACACTATTTTTCCTAGCTGTCCAATTGTAGTTTTTCCCTGAATGCTTAGCTTAAACTTCAGTCTCTTGAAAGTTAGTCCGGATAGGAGGAAAAATGGTTGTCAGTGAACTGTGCTGTAGTTTCACTTATTTACCAGCACGTACGAAGTTCTGTTTGAGCACAAGGAGAGTCAGTCCGTGGAGGGACTGGACCCGAGCAGCCCCTTGCTCACAGTGCCAAGGCTGTCCCTCAGCCCGCTCCCCTTTGACATTTCCTCCCTGGATGTCATCTCAGGTCACGCACGGAGATCCAGCATCAGACCTGCACTCAGAAGCAATAATGAGATCCAGGATGTACATCTGCATCCTCCTGCTTCTCTTGGTTTTCTCTCTCAACACGAACACATGTATTCCTACCTCAGAAGAATGCCCAGCCGCGCCCCTTTATCCATATGAGAGTCAAATACCTAAGCTACATTGTGCTTGGTTTTGTCTTGGGCAGTTTATGTACTTGTGTTTTTCTTTGAAGGCTGGTTTAGTGTTATTTATCCCTTTCTATAAAGGGGCTTGTTGACTAACAGCTGTTAGGTGGAGGGTGACATTTTATCCCACAGCTAATGGCATAAGCAGAAAAAGGAGACCAGGCGTGTTGTTTTTTGATTTTACTTCATGAGCACAATGCTACAATGTGACAGTTACAACATGGGAATGCAGAAGTAAAGATGATCTTTTTTTAGTTTGGCTTTTAGAACACGTGGAATCAATCCTGCCTCCTGATCCAAGGCTTCGTAAAACCATTTTTAATACAAAACCAGAATATAATGCCAACATTTGTTCTGCGTCCCTTTAAAACATTCATAGCTTTATTAATTAATACTCAGGCGTGATTTGTAATGTTATGATCATATTGATCTCATTTCCATTAATTCAAGCTATGGACAGCCAATTAAGATAATACATTCTGAGTTGCAGATTTACAGCTGTAGATTTTACAGCTGAAAATTATTATTTTCTGACACATCCTTGCTGGTGGGAAATAAGTTTGTGGGTTCCTCCCATTCCCGATTAACAGATTTCCCAACAGAAGAGCTCCGACAGCTAAGACTCACTGGGATCTCTTCTGGCAGGGATCAGAGATCAAATGTGCATGACTCCAGGTCAAAGTTGGAGAAAAATAGGAGTTGTTTTAATGTACTACCAAATACTCACAGAGAAAAACCGACAAATGAGCCCACACCCCTGAAAGTCCTCAGACTCTTGGTCTAAATGTAGTGTCCACATCTGTGAAATGCTGTTCAGAGTGCAGTAGATGGTAAGAGTCCAAGAGAACATTAGGGAAGAAAAATGATTTCACACATTTTGTATTGCAGAACATTTGTAGATAGAATATAATGAATCCTCAGTAGAGTTTTGTGTATCTACTGCAGATTTCTAGGTTTCCTCCTCAGATGAGCTTCTTATTGGTAGCATGTGCTTACTTGTTTAGGAACAAGTGTCTCTACTTGGTATATTTTCTCCCTGAAATACAGGGAGAAAATAAACAAATAGAAGTTCCTTTTTACTAAATTACCTTCTTTTACACTGGAAATTACTATGTTGTTGATAGGAAGCTAGTATTTGACATGATTTTTTTTGCTGTTAGTATACTAGCTTCCTGGATTTCTGTGTTTATATATGCATGCACGTGTGCTGTGATGCAATCGGAAAATTCAGGGCAACTATGTTCATTTATTAGAGAATTCAGCTTTAAATAACTGGACAAGGATATGTTACTGAAGCCTTTCACTACTATCCAAATTAGTTGTTACTTTGGCAAGAGATGACATGTATTATCACAGCTAACTTTTGTTAGAAATTATGAACTAGACATTACTTAATATAAAATATCTGAAAAAGCAAGTCTTACCTTCTGTCCTCGTAAATAAGACAGAGTAAATTTGCAGATTAGTTATGTAGAAGTTAAACTTGAAACTGGAGGTGAGCATATGTAATGCCCACTTCTGCACATTGCTTCCAGCCAAGAATTGTGAAATGGAAGTTCCATCCATAGGAACGTCCTTTTTCTTGGAAGTTGGAATTACTGAAAAATTAGTACAGGTAACTAAACCAGAGTTTCTGTGGTGAGTGGAAGTATTAAGTACAGTATTTTCAGACTCACTTCCAGATAGGGTCTCTGGAGTTGCAGGTGTATTTTAGTAGAATGTTTGTGGTTATTCATAATTTTATTACTGCTGTGGTTTGCAGACTGGGAAGACAGCGTGTTATATGGTTCACAAGTGCTGGTCAGTTTGTATTTGGCATCGCAGTGGCCTTCACATTTGACTACTACAGTTTTGTGATTGTGCGCTTTCTCCTTGCTATGGTAAGAAGGGATGTTCACCCTGGCTCTTTTTATGTGTTATTTCCTACCCCTTCTCAGGAAAACCTCCCTTTTCTTATTATTTCCTCCGTAACTTCATTATTCTAAAGCCCCCTCTGTTGCACTTATTTCAGCAGAGCAGGGAGAGTCTGAATGTTCTTGGACCACAGCACTTTTCCTCTTTGAATTAATAGAAAGCGTCTGTATGAAGCAGTGTTTGGTACTTCCTCCATCCCAACCTCTGCTGGACTGGTAATTAAATACCAAGTGTGAGCAGCAAACCCTGGATTCTGCATTGCAGCTGTCATGGCATTTCTCTTTATTGTTAAAAATAGAGTATATTTTTCTTAAAATAAAAAAATCTGTAAAAAGTATGATTTTCATCTCTACCATTTTGTGTGATGGAGGAGAGGTGCACGTTTTCTCTTCCATGCATCTCTTTGGTCTTTTAAGCTACATCTGGAATACTAAATACATAGGTAGACATGTTTAACACCTAGATGTTTATACTGTACTTAAGGTATTCCAGTGTATGTGTTTATGCATATCTATACACATACTTTTAAATATATGTATGACATGTATTTCTGATATATATTCAATATTTATACATAGTAACAAATTTTAAATTACTACTTTTACATCCAGAAGTATAATATTTGTAGTCTTTCACTATATAGTGCATGAAGAAATTAGAATGCTATCACAAGGAAAAATTATGTAATTTATTTAAAGTAGGTTAGAAATTTGAAAATAATCACATAATTTATTTTATTCCTGCTGACAGTATATTAGTCAAGACAGGACCTTGCATCTGGAGCTCCCTTTGCCTGATTAGAGCTCAGAAGGATTTCCTAGCAGGAAAAACTGCATGGACGTTTCAGCCTTGAAGTGAGATCAACAGGAGTTCCTCTACTGACTCCCTTGGCTGTTGATGCTAGGGGCTGTGGTAGTTCAGAAAAGCAAAAAACTCTGACCAGACCAATGCTGTAGGTTTTAACTTCCCACTGGGACTGATTTGTAAAATGGAGGTCTAAAGCTCTAGCCCCGTGCCACTGAGATCAGCACAGCTTTCCTATCAGGTTCAGTGGGTTCAGAATCAGAGATTATTAACTGGAATATTTTTAACCAGAAAATTGATTAATCAAAGCAATATACTGGAATATTTTCTAGTCTAGATTTTCTAGCTGTGTTTTGAAATGTTTTGAGATACCAAGAGTTTGACTGTTGCTAGAGAAATTGAAATATATATATATATATTCAATGAAGAAATACTATAATGCAGAACATGTCAGTAACTGCATTGGCTAGATAATGTATGAGGACCTATAACCATATATGTGAGATCCTCTTCCAACATTGTAAAAATTTGATTTAATGAGATAATTTACAAGGGTGTGGAAGGTAATTCTCAGTAAAATTGCAGTTCCCTGACATTCAGATTATTAATACTCTACTTAAAAGTTGAAGTCTAGATTTTTGAAGTGGCAATTACTTCAGGGGACCTCATTTTCCCAAGCATCCAGTTTGTGATGTCATTAAGGGACCTGATAGGAAAGCTG
>VYZV01000694.1:87433-105731 GCA_013401275.1 Pandion haliaetus | reverse complement strand
CAGGAAAGACTCCTCCAGCACACAGTGGTGCAGCATTAGAAAAGATAGAGATGTTTGGTCAAGAAAGTCAGCACTGAGAAATAAAGCAACAGCAAAATGGTTGTTCCCAATTTTAATCATTATCTAATTTATAAGATCATTTTATTCAAGAAATGTGTCTGTTCTATAATAACTGTGCCTTTTACTTTGTATCCAGTCTTGCCTTTTCAATAGAGCAAGTATATAAAACCTTTTCCACATGACTGAGGTACTGCAGAAAATTTGATAAGATTTCTAAAGCCCTTGTCAAACTTACCCAGACTTTATAAAACCTGTCTGACTTGCTGTGACCAGTTGGAATGATTAGTCTAAATGTTGGAACCTACCTGATTACAAATATGTAAAAAATATGCCAATCCTTTGCTTACATTTTCTGCAGTTAGATTTGTAAACCCACTGCAAAGTGCCCTGTCTGCTCTCGTCCTGTTGCAGCTGACAGTTACAGGCTTGAGACTTCAAAACACGGTAAACTTGTAGAGTTATAATTCAAGAGAGAAGCCTTAACATTGCATTAAGTCATATCAATAATTTTAAACTTAAACTAATTTATTCTTTTTTTCAAGTTTTCTACTAGAAAAGGTGCCATTGCTAACAAAGAAAAGTATTCTGTGGAACAGCTTCCAACTGAAAAAATAACATTAAGTTTGCAAAATGTGCAAATAGTTTGTATGTTCATTCTGTTGAATGGCAAATGTATTTTTATTACTGGTTTAGAAAAAATGTTCACTGGATCTACTGCTGTCTTAGTAAGTTCTTTTAGTTTAGGTAAAACTAAAATGCCTGATGCCTTTGAAAGTCATATTCATTCCAGACTATTATTTCAGTGCTCCTCTTCTCACTTACTGCAGCTCAGATCTAGCATCAGATTCTTCATAACTTTTAAGAGCTACACCAGCAACCTTGCCAAATGATGCCTCCATCAAGGCCTTCTTAGTCCTCAGTGGAAAAGAATAAATGGCATATGGGTCTTATTCAGGCTCTCTGCACAGAGGTGGACGTAGTTATTAACAAATGGTTAGTAGGCATGGTATCTACACACCATTTTTCTCAGAGATCAGCTGTCTGTAGCTCATTTTTTCTTTATACCACACAAAATCATTTAGAAAAATATAATTTAAAAAACAGTAGCTGGAGGGCGCTGATCAATAGGAGAGTTACCAGTTACTCTAGTAGTTTTAGTCAAAGTGTCTGTAAATGTCCAACTTGCTACACCTCAGGTATGCATCAACACTTACTTGCTGGTGCAGTGATTGTGCCTTACGACTGTGGACCACAGAAAACTGATAGATAGGAATGCATCATTCTGGCTGCTACTTTTATGGCTTTCTGTCCCACCTCCCATTTCCCAGTCTACCTCCAGACCTGGGAGTTTCTTCCTTGCCTGATGTTATGGGTTTGTGTGAACCCTGTCATCCCTGGTTTGAAATCAGTTTTTCTTATCTTAGGCACATACTCTCATGCTAGCTGGTGCGATCTCATCAAAACAAGTCTTCCTTGCTTACTTCTTTGGCATGTACCCCCCAAAAAGACATCTGTATTACTGTAGATAAATACTCTATATGCTGTAGAGCTTAATGGTCACATTTTTCAATTATATCTGCACAGTTACATTAGTTTCAATGACTTCTGAAACCAGAATAATGGTTTATATCCCCTGTACTGTCCTAGAGTATCAAGTAGCCATGTTGGTCCTGGTATGAGGACTAACATACTTTGAAGCAAGCAAAAATCATTAAGTTTAAGTTCAGGGAGTGTCTGTGTGATGATTATGTGGAAAGTAGAAAGGAATCTCTGCGCTCCCTTCAATTCTGTGGGTGTTCCAGTATTTGCAGAGAAAACCTCTGAAGAGAACTGCATAGGATATTACAGCTTCTGTCCAGATATAGTAGTTCAGCAAAAGCATGTGCTTAACCTTACTTGCATGAATAATCACATCCTTATTCAGATAACGACTTGAATACATACTTTGATGACTGAAGATAGGATTACTCATATGCTGTGGTTTTTTATTTTGCTGACTTTGATGACTGAAGATAGGATTACTCATATGCTGTGGTTTATTGTTTTGCTGAAGAGCAGACCTAGTATTCTTCCACTGCTTTGAGATCCCACTCCACTTTCCAGAGCAGAACAGCTCTCATCTGCAAGATCTGTTGCAAAACTCTGCATGCCATGCCTTAAACAAGGGTTTAATCATGCTAAAAAACAAAACATCATGCAATACACCTAACAAGGACCTAACATTAAACTGCTCCTGTCTGACATTACAACCACCCTCCCCCTCCCCCCACCCCGAGCTCCAAGTAATTACTTTATTTTGGGGTTCTTTCACACTGATGCTTCCTCTTTTATTACTACTAGGTCCTATCTTAAACTCTTTAGTCTTGTCTAGTGTTGGGGACAGTACAGTCTATTTCTAACAAGGTACTAAAGAACAATTAAAATTAATTTTTCTACTTCCTTACCTGCCGAATAACTGACTTGGGGGTTACCCTGCTAAGAACAGTCAGTGGATGTTCTGTGTTCCTTTGACTTGAGGGATTCAGGAGCTGGTCATCTGTAATCCATATACATGAGGTAAAGAAAAAAAGCAAAAAGCAAAAACTTAAATGCACAGTGAGACTGAGCAATGCTTACAGGCTAGAATTTAATGATGATTCTAAACCACAGTGTAGCTTGATGGCTTTTAACCCCAAAAGCCAGTTCCTCCTGTCACTGAAGTCAGTTGGTATTTGGTCTTTGAGTCAAATGAGACCTGAATTTCCCTGAACTAATGGTGTTACTTTTTTTCCCTGGAAATAAAAAGTTTATTGATCTACAGGTACACCTTTTGTGATTTTATGCATGAATAGCTTAGAGGATGCCTTGGGGTATCCTATTCTTTACCCTGAGGAAGCATATTGCTGTAGAAAAGGGAATAACATGTGTCTATACGTTTCTAGCATTTCTGTTTGCTTGTTTTTTTCCTTCTGGACAAAAATATGTTTAACGCTAGTCATAAATTATAAACGTAGCATAGACAGGGTGGGTTATTTCTTTCTCTTAAATATTCATAGATTATCTAAATCCTCTCGCAAGGGAGCACTGAGTTTGAGAACAAATGCTTCTGTTCCTGTGGGGCATATTTTCCTCTCATTGCTCATAAAAAGATTTCCTTTTCATAGTTTCTTATCTGAGTCCTTAAGTTCTTTTATGTTTGTATTTGTCATCTCTATGTTAGTGCAAATTTATTGTGCTGATCCATGTCTCTGGAGTTACATAATGGTTTTATGAGGTAGTGGATTAGAGTTCTTGTCTGTCTTAATTGCTGGTCACTATTGCACCATGACAAATGTTTTTGTCCTAAATTTGATATCATGTTTTATTAGACAGTCTTGCAGTTTGTTAAGGACATACTTTCTGGGTTGAATATAGGAATGAGAGCAATTACCATTAGTTTAATGATAACTAAGGAAAAATGGTAAGTAAATGTGTTTGATATTTTGAATCTGTATTTTAAAAATATGTGGAAAGATGTATTTTCTACTCTAACAGCTCACTCCAATTTTTTTGTGCAAATTTCTGTAGTTTAAACAACTATGTAGAAAAAAATAAGCTACGCAAACTGTGTGCAGTCCGTCAAATGCTTTGGGTGGTACCCTGAATGTCTGAACAAGGGGGTGAATCCTGCCTGAAGGCTGAGGGCTTTTGTGTAATGGCTCTGTGGAAACAGGAGGTGGTCTAACATGCCAGCTCTGAGAAGGAGTGGAGGACTCGTTGGCATTCTCCTGTGCCTTTCACAGCTTATTTTTACAACTCCTTAGGTGCAGTCACTTAGGAAGCCTCCGCAGCATTGGGCTCAGCGGCATGCAAAGCCTGTGAGTGCCTTTTGCAAGGATTTATAAAAAGGTGAGGTCACTTGTGCCATGGAGGCATGATGCCAAAAAGGCGTTTGTGGCTGTGAGAAGGAGGGTCTGGGTTCGTGCTGTGCCCTTTACAAACATCTTAAAGGTGCTTGTCTGAATCCCAGAACAGGTTTATAGGGGAGAAATTAAACTGAAAGATAAAAAAAAAAAAAAAAGTGTTGACAAAAGAACGGTCAAGCAATATCTGCATTGTTACATCTTTCTTGAAGAAAGATTAAAACATATCTATGTACTGGTGACCTGATAATTCTGTACAAGATTCTATACCAGGTGGAGTGTGCATTTTGGTAACACGGGGGGAGTATGTACTCACAGGAAGGAGTTTGTCTGCCCAGAATATGTGGATTTAATACAATATATGTTAATGGGTTTTTAGTGTGTATTTATTATCTGCAGTTATATGCAAGAATAAAATCAAACACACATTATTAATCTTTACACCTTTACGAAATTAATGAACTCCTATCACAACTCTTGGTTTGGTACATGCTGCCTTGTAGGAGCTGGGCTGGTGCTTCGGGATGGAGATCCCTTGGTTTAGGCTGGCAAGTATCCTGTGTGTGTCTTTTCCCTATTTGTGTTTGCAGGTATACACCAAGGTTCGGGTGATATGTTAAGTAGTGACTATGACAAAATGTGTGTTAAAAATGTGACATGTTTTGCATTTCAGTTGCAGGAAGAATATGATTCTTTTTTTGCCTTTATTTGTATAAGCTGGCTGGGGCAGTAGTCCCTCAGACACAATCCGCAGTGACAAAAATAGCTGTAGTATGGTAGAATGGGTATGAGTTGATCAGAAAAGAGAGCAGGTGACTTATAAGAATGACAAAACAATATAACTTGTAACCACCTGGTGTTCAGTGGATGTGAAAACTAACTGTAACTTCCTCATGCAGGAACTGGAGTGGGCAGACAGTGCAAAGAAAATTAGAATTGCAGCAATTTATAGCCCTATTCTTTGTGATTTGTCCCCTTAGCCCTTCTCAGGAACCTATTTATTTTCCACTTCCCTTAAATCTCAAATTAGTGCAAATTACTTAATTTTCCATGCATATTTTACCAATCTTAGGTTTTCTGATCAAGTGACACCCATCAGTTGGCTTCATCATTCGTGTTTTAATGGCTTTATATGTCCTTGCCAGGTGATTTAGGTTCCTCCCTGAAAGTAACTGTAGTGAATGGTTTGAATATTTGTTTGCTAAAGTTGAGAAATTTGAATCATCCCCGATACACTGATTTCGAGAGTACTGAGTTCAATCAAACTGAGAAAAATCAAGCCTAAAAAGTATATACCTCAAATGGGGAAGTATCCTTTTTTTAGTATGACTGATACATAAAAATGATTGCAGAGAGGTTTGTACGCAAAACCAGCTCTTTTAAAGAAATTACTAACCTAGGTTGATGAATAATCGGGAGTAATGGGAAATATCTCATTTAGTGACAAACAATTCTTCCCTCTCTACATTCCTGTTTTAACACACAGGCTTGGATACTGCTTGGGTGTTTGTTGCAGATGAGTAGGATCCAGCCATGGAATGCTTGCAGGCGTTTAGTTGTTAACGTTGCCTCATAATATTCTGTATGGAGATGAACTGACTTGCACGGCAGTAAGAAAAAAACATCACCAAGGGATGATACTTGTGAAGATTCTCTCTAGTCTCATTGCCAGTAATGAGAATGAAAAGCGGTTTTGACTGAGATGATCATGAACACAGCAAAAGAACCAGAGATAAATGGGCAATGTCTCCGTAAATATTTTCACAAAGTTTTTCAATAGGAATGTCAGTGCTGCTGGTATCTTCCTCATATTGTGAGGATTCCCCCAGAAGTAAGTAGATAACATGGGAAAACAGCAAAACGAGGAGCAGCTTAACCTCTTTGCTGAAATGGTAACTTGCCATGGACGCTGATGCTCAACTTGATCTTTGAACTGGTTAAAGAAGTGGCAGAGAAGTGATCCATGTCATTCATGAGATCAGAAACAGGTCAGCACTGCTGTGTTCACAGAGGTCACTTCTGCTTACCGTTACTGCTGTATTCAAGAGAGTACAGAAAGCAAAGGGAATGCTAAGGTAAAGGGAAACACTTAAGCACTGCTCGAGCTGGGTCGGTGGTGTGCTGGGATGCCACTGCTGGTCATTGTTCAGAAACAGCTCCAAGTACGATCAGGGCTGGGCTGTGTTTGTTCTATGCCAGAAGGCTGGCACTCTCTCCCTGAGTGACCAAGTCATGACTTGCACTCAAAGGATACAATAGCCACTGTCACAGAGTTTGTCAGGTGAATGTTGCACTTGGAATACTATTTAGCCAATTGTTTGTTAGTTCAGAATGACGTACTTTGCACAATACACAGAATAATGTATACACAAACATCCTGGTGGTCTTTAGCAGTTGGGCTGTTATGCAGAGCTTCTTGTCTGTCCTTGTGCTTTTTCTCATCTTTCACGAGAGAGCATCAACAACTATAGCAAAAAACTTCTCATATCTTGAAGGCCTCAATACAGAATGGCTGATCTTTTGTTCATCAGGGCTCTGGGAGTTAGACCAAAGAGGCTCTATCTCTTGTGCTGTTCATTTTAGGGAAGAGCAGCGGTAAGAAAAACAATGGCAGCACTGAAGAGTTGAAATTGTTTCCCCTTATAGATGCTTGCATGGATAAACAAACATTTGTGGTGGGAACTCACACATGTAGATTACATAGAAAGGACAAACGATTTTTCTTCGTCCTAAAATATGGTGTACCTTATTATGGGCACTTGAGCAAAACACAGTGCGTTCACCCTTCCAAAATACTTTAGCCCATGGAAAAGTAACAGTTTCTCAGTGAAATTACTGTAAGAGTGGGAATCCCAAACCAGCTTGCATTTCCCGAGTCTCATTCTCAGGAAAAGACGCACTGGTAATTCCCTGAAACGTTCAGCCTTGCACAAACATCTGACAGAGTTTTGATCCAAATCACTCAAATTTGACAAAGTTATAAGCAACAAGAAGTAGAATCTCAGGAGGAGAAATAGCAGGCAATTTTAATCTTAGCTGGCACTGTGACCTCTGTTTATATTTGAAAGAGATTTCCATATGTGAAAGGATCCTCTCCAGAGCTATTGCAGGTATCCTGCAATGACTTAAGAGTAGTGTACATTTGACAGTCACTACACCAAACCCATCAACAATTTTATTTCTAAACAAGCAAACCTTCTCTGTTCCTCTGCCTCCTTCCCAGTCTTATTCAATACCCTATTTTCAGAACACTCAGAAAAATCAAGCTACACTATAGCTTTGGCAGAATTATTCCATGTTCCTTTCACTGTTAAAGGAAAAAAAAACCCTAAAAATTATGCATCTAAAAAGGTCAGCAGTTACATATGTGTAATATATCATGGCTTTAGTTTTACCATTTAAGAACACAGCTGGATTGGGAAGTGAGAACAGCTGGTCACGTGTTGTGCACGCTGTCGCTGTATGTACAGATGCTCTTTGGATGGCTGCTGGTCTGTATTTAAATGGCTACGAAGAAAAGGCACCTGCTTGGAAGATCTATGGCCAGTGCTGTTTGTCAGGGCTGGAGGGGAGCGGTCTGCAAACACTTTCCTGCTGAACCTGTTCAGGGACGAATGCTCAGGCTGTCAAATATTAGGCAAAATGTCCTGCCAGTGGCAAATGCCTGGGAGCCAAGAAACCCTGGTATACAGTTTCATTCTAGTGATCTGCAGACAGGTATGTTTTTCACAAACTTGTGTTTTTCTGCTGAAAAAGGTTAATCCAAACAGTCCTGCCTGGCTGTGCTCATTAGGCATTTGCGGTTTAGCAGGGACTCATTCTTCATCACCCTCTGATGACTGAGATGACCAGGCCCACAGACATGCTGTGTTACTGCCATCCTGACTGCTAGCACAATTGCTCAAGCACTGTGGCAATATTAAGGCAGCTTCAGAAACTTTCAGAATATAATTAATTGCTTGTAAGAGAGGAAAAAAGACGATATCTTCTGTGCAGGACAGTGGGGCCCCTGAACCTCCTCTGGAGCGCACGGGGGAAATCATCAGGGAAAAAAATTACCGGCGGGCTACGAAGGGCACAGCTCCAGCAGTGCCAGCGCGGAGCTGCCAGGCTCTGCTGGGAGAGGTGCCAGTGCTCGAAACGGCCTTTGCCCGAGCACAAACAGCTCCTTCATTAGCAGAGGGACGTGGAGCCGGGCGCTCGGGGAGCAGCCTCGGGGAAGGGGAGCTGCCAGCAGCCTCTGCGCCCTACATTCACGGCAACGTGCTCCGTCCTCTCCCGCTCTGCTTTCCCGTGCTTCCCGGGAAAGCGACTCTTCCAGGGAGGACCGGGGGCCTCCTCCTCACCAGGTACTGCCTTCTCACCCCGCTTGTTTTGGGTTTTTTTGGACTGTATTTCTAGCCAGAGTGGGAAACGTTAGATGATGGAGCCTTTCTGCTGCCGAGGGCCAGGAAAGGTGCCCACAGGGGCTGCGCGGGGACCTAGCACTGCCCTGGGGACTTTCCACCAGCTCCTTAAGCTCAGACAGGGAGGGATTTAGGTCACACATAGAGGCGGCCGTGCAGTGTAAGCGCGGTGGCTGTCACGACTGGTTGTGGCATGAGCAGTGAGCTGCAGGGTTTGGCCAGGGGTACAAGATCCCCACCGCCTGGGGGGGGAGCTCGGGGCCTGCTAAACCTCAGCTTCTCCCTGCTTCCCCCCTCTCCCTGCACAGAGAGGCATGGGGCTCAACAACCCTCACCCTGTGGGGAACGAGGATCGCAGACCTCTCCGGTTTGGAGAAAAGCGAGAGCATCACTTGGCGTGTGGGTGCTGCTGGCGGAGGTTACTATTGCTGGTAGCTTATAGGGTGGGTATGACCTACCAACCTTTAGGACGCATTTCCCCTGCCTGCACGAGCAAACAGCTACATGAAAGAGGAGCTGCAGCCTCCCCGGTAGCCTTGGGGTCTCCTCTGATGGTGGCTCAGAGGCACCTACTTTCTGGCAGTGGTGCCGTATGTGCAGAAGGGCTGAGGGGATCTCAAGGAGCCTCCAGTGTCCCTTGTTCGGTGAAGACAGAGCATCCTCACCTTCCTCCTGTGGCACATCCCAAATGTACGTCTCGCAGAGCAGCCCAGATGACAGAAACGGGACCAGGCCAGAGTCAAAAGGCCAAAATCAGGGCTCCCTTCTCAACAAACCCCCAGGAATAGATCAAGCTTCATGAGGGTCTGTAACTACCTTTAGCAATGAGCCTGACAAAACCCCTCTCTGGGGTCAGGCAAAGGGAAGCAACACTGAGGGTGCTTGTAAACTAGGGAAGCAAAAACACAAAAGAGTGATCTGCAAAAAAAGGGAGAGCATGCTCCACGTCAGGCACGGATGGGGATGGCGGGTGCAGCTGCCCCAGTGAACGAGGAGCCCCTCCTCATCCAGATATGTTGGAGACTTTGCTCCCTGGTACTGCAGGCTTCAGGTGATTCAAAACAATGTTTCAGCACTTAGATATGGTGAGAGTTAGTTTAAAAAACCCCCAGAGGACGTCAAATGTAACAGGTGTTGGTTTTCTTTGGTTACTTCCTGTTGATTCATTTTCTGGTCAACAGTTCAGTTGGAGTTTTTCAGCTGTTCATCTGGGCATGTACATATGCTCGTTTAGTAGGTCAGCCGGGTTGCGACACAAGCGAAGAGCGGCCAGCCTGCCAGGGAAGCACGCACATGGAGTTGGGCCATAGGGGGAAAAGGGTATGGCGAGGGGCCGTGCCTGTAACACAAAGATGCCAAAGCAATAGTGTTCGTGCAGCTCTTCCAGCTGAGGGATGCTGGTTTCCCAGGGTCCATCGCAGCTTGAGAGGCAGCTTGGAGGAACTGTGGGCCAAGAGGCTACAGCTGCAGCTGGCAGTGGGGGTGTGCGCCTCTGTGTGTGTGTGCGTGTATGTGTGCTGGGGATGAGTGTATTTAGCCATATTGATTATGTTATCCACTGCTAGGATGATGTTAATTAAGGCTGAAGGTTAGTGGCACTCAGTGCTGATACACAGGTATGTGAGGCAAGAAAGAATAAGGACCCCCTTGCATCACATGAAGCTGACATTGTCTCCTCAGCTGCGGGAGTTGGAAGATTGAGTCACATCACAACACATTGCAATATTTTTAAAAATAACTTGTTCTGGCCTGGGAGGAGCAGGAGGGTGGCAGGGGCACGAAGCTTACGTCAGGCAGCCAGTGTCCTCTTTGCTGGAGAATTACAACTCCAGGTGGCTCTGTCTGGCTTCTGTGCCATTCTTCTGGCACCATGAAGGACAGAAAGCTAAAGGGTACCTGATACCCTTCCCCTCCCTCCCCAACAGTTACTGCAACTGATTTGCCTTTTAAATGCTGGTTTTTGGAAAACCCTCAGCACAAGCCAGTCTGAGGAGGTGGGAAGCGTCACCCCCGCTGGCATTAAGCTGGCCTGCCACATCAGCTAAAAATAGTTTCTCCTCCTGTGCCCTCCCAGCAAGGTGCAGGGCTGCCTGCTGGGGCAGGCTGCGCTGCCAGGGCAGAGCCGCAGGCGAGCCTGGCGCTTGTGGCGAGGTCAGTGGCTCTGCAAAGCCCGAGCTGCGCTTGATCGTTCAAGCACATGTAGCCTCTGCATTGCACCTGGGTAATTTTTGGCACATTAGCACACTCAGGCTTGATGTGCTCCTGGATTGCAGCAGAAGGTGCTAGAAAATCGGTGTGTATGATGGGTGCCTGTCATGGCCTTCTGAGCCATTCCTGCAGGCTCCGGCACTGCCAGCAGCCCCTTTCCACCCTCACTGGCTTTTGCAACATTGGGATCAGTTGATACTGAACCGGCTCATCTGCGAAAATCCCATCCGAATTGGGAAAACTTGTGAGACCTGAACCTCCGCCAAGCCACAGCTCCCCTTTCTTCGCCAGCAGCAGGGAGGTCAGTCAGGAAATTCAATCTTTATCATGGTCCACGGGCTTCAGCAAACAAGAGCACATGTCTGGCAGATGCACAATGTACCCAGCACATATGTTCCAGCAGGACTGTGGTCGTCCGTGGACTGCTGGGAGGCTCACTGGGCATGCTGACAGCCACACGCGATTTCCACGGCTGCCAGTGCTGAGAGAGGCTAACAAAAGGAATTTCAGCATTATTAAAACTCCCTTAATTTCTTGTTACTCTTTTTTTTTTTTCTTTCTGTGGTTTTGTTTTTTTTTTTTTTAATAACAGTTACCAGTACAAAATATTCTGGAGGTTATGGTAGGGAAGCATATGCTCTCCCATGCTCTGACCCTCTGCAGGTGTTCCTGCTGCAGGTGACTGAGGCAGCCTGGGGCAATGGTAGAGCTGGGAGGTGCAGCTCCCATTCAAATCAGCATTTTATCAGATTGGGTTTGGGGGTGACAGCAGTGCAGGCCAGTGGTTCTGGATTCATTTTTACCCCTGCAGTGCATCCTCTTTCCCTGCTGTGTGGACACTTTTATAGTCAGCTTGTGAAAGAAGATGTAATAATTAACAGGAAGAAACGTAAACATCTCCCTGAGAGGAAGAAAAGGGGCTGTAACAACCCTCAGCTGCAATGCAGAAGGAATGCAATGACGGGCAACAGTGCCTGCTCCTCTCTCCCTTCCTACATAGCAGGGATATCAAATTTTAAGTAGTAAAACCTCAGGGGTAAGTGAGAAGCTGTGTGGAGAGTTATGAGCAAGGATCTCATAAATAAATCTGACCTATCGTAATCCCACACAGTCTGTCTTGCATAAACTTGCATCAAAGATGCCAAAAGCCACAGGAAGATGGGAAATCAGCCCATCCTTATAACTGCAGGCACTGCTTTCTTGAAAAGGTTCTCGGAAAGCAACTAGGGAGGCTGGAGTTTTACAGTCAAGGAAGAGTGAGTCCTGTAGGAGAAAGCAAGACCGTAAGGGAGCAAAACCAAAGGTCCTTATCACTCAGCATCCACTCCAAGAGTGAATACTGGTAGATACTCTGTGAAAACGTAAGAGCATCGGCAAAGGAGATTCTCCCCCTACACCCTTGCTCAGCTTTTGGCAGTAACCCTCAGAGGAGTGCCTGAGCCAGCAGGTGCACCCTGACTTGCCTGTTTCAAAGCTGCTGAAGGATTTATCACCTCTGACATTGCCCAGTATCCTTTGGGCCCATTTAGTTCCTGGCTTCGGGGAGTTTGCAGGGCACAATGAGTTGCATGGTTCAGTTGTGCTTTGTGCCTCCACCTGTGTGAAACCTGTTACCTGGCCATGGCCAGGTGCATAGGCTGGCACCTCCCTGGGACAGGCAGCCAGGTGATTATCAACCAGGAGCTGTGTGCCACTCACCAGCATAGGTGCCACCTCCTGGAGTAGCTATCAGCAGTTGAAAATGCTGAGGAGTGGAGTGGAGCTGCTCCAGGACATAAAGCAGATTATAAAGCAAGGCAGAGAGGCAAATACACAGGCTCTTGCGGGCAGCAAGGCTGGCTGGCTCCTGGGGACAACTGTGTGCTGCTGGGAGAGCATGGCAGCCTTGGATGCCCACAAATCTGTCCAAGGGCAGTGGGTCATGCTGGCAGGTACAGGGACCAAGGATGGGTTAGAGACCTCGGGTCACTAGGGACACAAAATCCCCCAGGGTACAGGTAGCTTCTCTTCCTGCCAAGGCATCGTGGCCCAAACAATTTTTGGACGTGGGAGTGTAAACAGCCATGCTGTACCTTGTGAAACTATGAACTGTGTTTAATAGCTAAAATTCACGTTCTGCAGGACAGAACTAAGCAGGTAACCCAGTCCTCAGGGTCAGAGGGAGAGCCCTGCACAGCAGGGGAACTAAGATGCATGTTAAGGAAAACATCTTCCACAACGAGCTGGACCCTTTGCTCTGCATAATCAATTTGCTACCTGTGCAATTTCCTTCTGCTGCCCAGGCAGTGACAGACCTCATTGCTGGAGATCCTGATGTTCAAACAACCTTTTTACTCAGGGTGCCTAAGAGCCAGTTTCCCCAGAGCTCCAGCTTTTGCCCCTGACACAATGGAAAACTTGAGGGGTGCCTCACTCCTTCAGGTTTTATTGAAAAAACCTCGCCCCAGGTTGCTACAGCCCAAACATCAGTGCTATGCATAGAGATTGCTCTCTTGCCCTTTGCTTTTGTGCTGAGAATGGGGTAGTGACTGTTGAAATACTTTTCAAAAATCTGTCTTCATACTGAAGGTTGATGATTTTTTTAATACTCACCTTTGTCTTGGTTGTGTGCAGCAGTTAGTCTTCAATTAGCTGCCCTAGGGGGTTATGTTACATATTGCGTGGGTATTTCATAGCCCGATGAGGGTGTCCAGCAGGGATATTGGTGACATGGGATATGTTATCTCCAAATGCAGGTAGGTACCTCTCTCCTCTGGCTCTGCACCCTGGAGATGGCAGCACCCAAGGTCGCAGTGGTTGGTGCGGGAGTCATCGGCCTGTCCACAGCACTGTGCATCACGGAGATGTGCCCCAGCTGCTCTGTGACGGTCCTTTCAGACCAGTTCAGCCCCAACACAACGAGTGACGTTGCAGCCGGGATGCTAATCCCTCACACGTACCCAGGTGCGTGCAACCCAGCGTGCCGGTGCCCATGGCACCTCATGCGGCTGCATGCCCAGGTGTGCAGCGATGCACAGAAGGTTCAGGAAGAAAAGTGCCATGACCTGTGTTCCCCACCTGTCCTGTCTCCTCAACATTGGCTTCTACGCTTCTCTTCTTTGCATTATTTCTCTCTGCATGTTTCGTTTTGTTTATATGTAGGCACACCGATCCACGTGCAGAAGCAGTGGTTCAAAGAGACCTTCGCTTACCTTTTTGCCATCAGCAACTCACCCGAGGCATCAGAGGCTGGCATTCACCTGGTCTCTGGGTAAGAACAGCCCTCCCGGGGCAGCCTTTGGTATGTTTGTGCTGTTTGCTGGAGCAAGCAGAGGGGTTTTCCTTGCTGGAGTTCGGGTGTATTCCTATCACGGAGTAGCTCTTATGACTATATGCCCGAGAAACTGGATTGCAACTGCTCAGATACAATGTATTTTCAAGCAAAATTCATGCATAGGTGTGCATAGTGAAGCCATTCAAGACTGGCCGGCACCAAATGTCTTTCAGTAGCTGATGTTTTCCGTACTGTCATCCACCAGTTGCTTGCAGCAGGCATGGTCTCCATAGGGATGGGACTGCAGCATCGTCCAACTTCAGCAACTAGGTATAGGGATGCAACTGAGGGGGGCTGTTGGGAGTGTTTCATGCTGCATATTATGTACACAGAAATTTGCCTCTTGTGAGTGTTGAGGCTGGCCACTCTGTAGCTTTACGGGTACCCAAAGAAATGTGACCAGGTGTGCAAGTGGCCCTACCTGAAGGTCCAGCTAGAGTGGCCACAGCTATGGTGGGGACACTGTGTGAGGGGACTTTGTACTTCTACAGCTGGAAGTACATACAGTATAGCTGGAAGAACTCTCTCCGGTTTACTCAGCCCGGCGTGTCACTCTCAAGCTTGGCTGTGGCAGCCCTCTGCCTGTTTGCCAAGGCAGGTATTGCAGTAGCAGGCAGCAATGTTTCCCTGCTGCTGTTAACCTTGCAGAGCTGCACTGATGAGCGGGAACAGGTTCCTGAGTTCCTGAGTTTGTGCTGAGGTTGCTGTGACACATAACATGGCAGAGCAATAGCAGCTAAGTTTTGCAGCTTTTTCTCTGTGTCCTTTAGGTGGCAGGTCTTTAAAAACACTCCCGAGGAAGAGTTACCTTTCTGGTCAGATGTCGTCCTGGGATTTCGACCGATGTCCGAAGCAGAACTCCAAAAGTTTCCGCAGCACCGATTTGGTCAGGCCTTTACAACACTGAAATGTGACTGTCCACCCTACCTGCTGTGGCTGGAGAAAAGGTTGGTTTTGCTGCGGGTTGGGCACGCAGAGAGAAACCCAGTCAGAGGGACTGAGGGCAAGCTAGGGACTCCTTGAGAGCCTTAGGTTTGGACAAAACTAGAAAAGGGGTGTTTCTCACTGGGGAAAATGCAGCAAGCTCTTCCTTGGGGAGAAGCACAAGAAATAAATACCCAATTTTTCCAAAATGTGAAAGGCCCCGTTTATGCAATGTCCACTTTCTACCACTGTGGCTGTAGAGTGGAGCTTAGAGGAGGATCGCCTCTGGGCATAGGACCGACACAGCCACAGGGGCCACGCCTGGCCAGCCAGACCTTGAAGGTACATCGAGAGCGTGCCATGTCCACGGGTGCTCCTCATTTGTCAAACTTCCCAAATAATATCCCTCTGTTCTTGAAGATACATCCAACCCCTGGGAGAATAAGCATGTCTGGGAAGATGTCTTATCAGTGAAGATTTTGCACTTAAGAAGTAGCTGGACCAATTAATCTCAAATTTGGTGAACAATTGGAGTGATTTCTTAATCCAGTCAGGTGAAAAAAGATGAAATAGCATCATCTTGCAACAAACCTTTTGGAAATGTTTGCCTGCATAAGATGGGTGATGTGCTCACTCCGAGGAGTCGTGGCTTCAGAGTTCGTGCCTGGATTGACATGAAAGTTAGAAAATTTGCCAATTTCCAAAGTTCCAGGTTTCCGCCAAATACATGAATTTTGGAGAACTGTAGGAGAGTCAGGATGCAGATCTAAAAAGCTTCCAACACCTGGGATATGCATTTAATCCATTTAAGTACCCCTAAAGTGAGCAAATATCTGTCTCCGCTTGAAGAAAGTGATAGGCTGCAAGCTGATTTGAGGTTAAGTAAAGAGATGTGTACAACATGGTACAAATTGGCAGCTCAGCCAGTTGCTTGGATGCATTTCACCTCACTGCAAAACGTGAAAAAATGTTTCTTGTTCTAGCAGCCAGCCAGGCTGGGAGTGCTCCAGTGGCACGAGTGCCACGTGAGCTCTGTGCTGGCTCCTTGGTGCGCACGCTCTGTCACGTTTCATTGCCTCACCGAATTGGAAATTTCTTCTGAAGCACAACCAAGTTGTACAACCCATTTAGTATCTGCTATGTGATTTCTGCTCTCTCCTTATTCCTGCTATAGCCTTCTTATTTCTCTAAGGACATAGCTGAATAAGATGATCAAACTCCTTTTCTTCTCTCTGGTGATGAGAAATGAGAGCATATTAAACATGTAACTAATTCTCAAACCCCTAGTGACCTGAGCAGTATTTATAGACCATCCTCTTGGCAATCCAGAAGGAAAATTGGTTTTGTGCCCACCTTGCTGGTCCAAAAATGGACTTCAGGAATTTTTTCCTGCTTGCTTGCCTGAATTCAGGAGTTTTCAGCAGGTTTTTTTATTGGTGTATTTTTTATGGCATGATGGCAGAGTCCCAATTACAACGCTTATGAGCTCTCCCAGCAATTTTCCCAGCCAGAGCTGCTGCATGAGACCTCCCCTCTTCTTCCCAGCCAGCCTCAGTGTCCTGCTGCACCCAAACCCCAGTCCCCAGAGCATCAGCTGTGCCCTGCATCCTCGGCTCATTCTTTGTGAGTGCTTTGTAGGAAACCACTGCCTTTGTAGTGGGTTTGATCACTTTGCCAGCTGCCAGAGTATAGCAAGGGACAGGATTCCCCCCTTAATGCATTGTCATCACAGACCTATCTCCTTACTTGCTCCTGTTAAAAGCCCCCAGCAACTGGATCCAGCTGACAGCATGCAGTGACTCCATCTCATGCCAATGTTTTTCCCCAGGGAAAGGCTTCAAGCTTCAGGCAAGTTCAGGGTGGAATTTGGCTTGAAATTGAGCTCAAAGATGAACCTCAAGAAGGGGTGAATTTTGCTGAAGAGCAGAGCTGGATGTATAGTGCTCTGAGCTGTCCTGGGTGACTCCTGGCTGCTGCTGTAGAAGGGTATGGGTCTCCTGGGGGTCCCGTGCCACATCTGCCCAGCCTGTGGGGACATCTTGGGTACCCCAGGGCTTCGCGCATGGCACTAGTTGACTAAGTGGTGCCTAGTATCAGGAGGGTGAGTTGGGAATGAATGTGACGGTGTGTAACAGGCACATTAAAGGGCGTGTAGTACGACAGTGTTGTCACTAGCAGAAGTAAGTTGAGGAATAAATCTGGTATTTTTCAGCTTGCTTGAGCTGTTAAAGCTTGGTATGGTTATAGAAGTGAATCAAAGAGACCATGAGGACCTGACTGTCTGCCTAGGGTCTTATGCTAGACCCTTCTCTAATATTGATCAACTTGCTGTATCTTTTCCAGCCCAAACAAGCTAAACAATAGCTTTGATCAGACCAAATCAGGGAAATCACAAGCAGAAACCCTGTGACATTTTCTTTGATTTTTGTCCCATCTGTTGTTTGGTTTTGATCGGTATGTTAAAGGCAATCTATCTCATTTACTTAATGTGCATAATAATTGCATGAGGGTTTAGGGGTTTCTTTTCTGCCTCACTTCTGGGGTCTTTTTGCAGGTTGAAAGCAACTGGCGTCCAGATGTACACCAGAAAAGTTGCAGACTTGTGGGAACTGCACAGCGAATATAATGTCATCGTCAACTGCGCGGGCATCGGAGCCCACCAGCTGGTGGGGGACGAGAAGCTCTTCCCCGTCAGGGGACAAGTACTCAAGGTTCATGCTCCTTGGGTGAAAAACTTCATCCGGGATGGGGATGGCTTAACTTACATCTACCCAGGGATACACAGGGTTACCCTAGGAGGAACCAGGGAAAAGGAGAGCTGGAGTCTCTCCCCCGATCCTGGCACTACCAAAGATATCTTTGACAGATGTTGCTCCCTTGAGCCCTCACTGCGGGGAGCTCAGGATATCAAGGTGAAGGTGGGCCTGAGGCCATCTAGGCGGTGCGTGAGACTGCAGAGAGAGGTCTTGAGCCAAGGAGGAGTTAAGTTCCCAGTGGTCCACAACTATGGGCATGGGGCAGGTGGCTTTTCGGTGCAGATGGGCACAGCCAAAGAGGCTGCTCGCCTGGTGGGAGAGTGCATTGCTGCCCTGCCAGGCTCCTCATCGAGGGCCAAGCTTTGAACCCCAGAAGCTACTTTTACATTTACAACAGGCTAGTGTTGCATCTCCTAGTAGCAGCTTTGGACTTTTATTCCATTACTGGATAGAAGGAACCTAAGACAGCAGCTTGTGCCATTGCAGATGCTCGGTGATATCTCACCTGGCTTCCAGCTGCCACCTTGGAAAGGCATGATGGGTTGATCCAAGTATTAGTCCAGCTGTACTTCTCCATCTGGCATTGTTTCCACCCGGGGCATTTCTCCTAGCCTCATGTTAAGGAGAAGGCAAGATAGTGAATATTTTTCACATAACAGGGATCAGATTGCTGCAGTATGATATAAAAAACCCATCAATTTAGCATTTCTTCATCTGCATCTAAAGGTGTGGTGGGTTAACCCTGGCTGG
>VYZV01000694.1:71866-86789 GCA_013401275.1 Pandion haliaetus | reverse complement strand
CCTTCTTAAATATGTTATCCCAGAGGCGCTACCACTGTCGCTGATGGGCTTGGCCTTGGCCAGCAGCAGGTCTGTCTTAGAGCCAGCTGGTACTGGCTCTGTCAGGCAAAGGGGAAGCTTCTAGCAATTTTTCATCAGAAGCCACCCCTGCAAACACCACCCCCCCACCCTCCCCCCCAAAACCTTGCCACAGAAACCCAATACAAAAGGGTATTGGATGCACTAAATTCATATTCGGTAAAAACTAGTTCTCTCCTCTTGTACCAAATCTAATCTAGTATTGCCCTTGCTCCCACCATCTTACTAACAAACTTTACTATTTTCCATATGATCTACATCGAAAGGAAAACCCCACACAGTGCTGCATTACACTGCTGCAGGTCAGCTCTTACAGAAAGCAACGGCAGGTCACTGTCATGCACAGTGACCAGGCAAGCATGATTTTGAGAGCAGATCTGTGACACTGATCACTGCTTTTGCTCATATTACACCTCAGGGAACACAAAGTTTCTGTGAGAGTAAGTTGCCCCATATGAGCTATAGTTTTGTGCATATTTTCTCACACTTCTTTACAAATCTCTTTTTTTTTCTAAGAGCCCTTCAGGGTTTGCTCTCAGACACAGATGATGTTTTTCCCCCCAATAGCAGCATTGACATGGCCCATGTTCTACAGAAGAGGATTTTTCAGGTTGGGCTGGGGAGTGCAAGCATCTGTTTTCTACTTCGCATCAGCACCGGCTGCTTTTCTTGCAACAGCTGATACAAATAAACCAGTGACAAACCAACAAGGATCTTAACACCAGCCTCAGTTGCATAAGGGAGAGAAGAGTCATTTAAGACTAGATAAACACTCTAAAGACAAATTTGTCTGTAACTGTATGTGAGCAAGCTCCTCTGCTGTAAGGAAGCTGAGCCACTGGAGCCCAGATCCTCACTTCATGGCAGAGGCTGAGCTGGGCTTTACGCTTCCCTCAGCAGTTCAAGCTCTTTGATGTGGCTGAAGATAGTCACTCCCCAAAGCTGGAGCTTACCGTCAAAGTATAAGTCTGACTGTTAGTGATTAAACCACTCATTAGATCTTAAATGGCTCATTCAAGAGTTTTAGCATCCACTTTTGTCTAGTTTTTTTTGTCCTTACAGCTACAAAACAAATCAAACTCAAAAAATTCATGACAAAGATGAACTGATAAATAAAGTTCTAACAATGGAGCGAAGGTCACTTCTGTAGTGTTTCCTTTCATAAACAAGGGGGTTTCTTTGATTTGGGGTGGCCTGACAGGGCCAAGAAAGGCCACATTCAGACACGTCTGCCAACTCCTGCTGTTCTCGGGGATGAGGACAGTTATCCTTTGCAAGGGACAGCTGTTGGAAGAAACATCACCAAATTAAATTACAGGTCAATAAGTGCCTAGGGTCAGCCTAAGCCAGCCCTGCCTTCAGCAGCCTTGCCCTCTTCTCCTCAGTTCTGAAGGCTAATTTTGCATTCCTCCCCAATCATTTGTCCTTTCCAGTGGTACGAGAGGGCAGAGCAGCTGCTTTTTGGCAGCAGTGTTGGCATAGGGCTTGTCAAACTGCAACTTTGCCCTCAGCCAACACGGAACATAGTAATACATGGAAAAAGAACATGAGAATGGGCTATTTTTTCCTAATCTTGACTTTAATCTTGAAAAGTAACAAACAGTGTATCTTATCCTGGAGCGAGAAACACTACTAATGCTAATGGGGTGTTCATAGCCCCATGACAGCCCCAGAGTTCTGGTTGTGCGCTTTTCCTCTGCAGGGTGGCAGGGTTTCTTCTAATTTACTTCTAAAAGTTGTCTGGTTGATAAAAATGTCAAAATAGGTTTAGCTGCAAGGCTCATCAGTCTGGTGTCCTAGCTCTGGCCACGGCCAGCAGTGGAGAGGGCCACTTCTAGCCATTCCTGGCCCAGGGGCTTCCTCAGCTGAGGGGTAGCTTAATGTTTCATGGCTCTCAGATGATTTATCTTCCACACATTTGTGGACTTGCTTCTGAAACAATGTATGGTGCTTTTGCAGTCCCTGACATATTGTGACAACAGGTTCTGTAAAGGGAAACACTTTCTCGCCCAGAAACAGAGCTCCTTGTCTTTGTGTTGAACCTGGAAACATAATTTGATGCCCCTTTCTTGCATCTTATGAGAAGTGGTGACTAGTTATTCTCCATGATCCTTCTTGAATTTATAATGCTGTACCATACTCCCTCTCGGACCCTTCTTTCCCACCTTGAAGAATCTTGGTTTATGTAGCTGCTACACACATAAAGTCATCCCCTATCTTTGGTCTTCCTTGTTGCCCATCTTTATACCTTTTCTTGCTCTAACATACCCTTTTCAAGATGGAGGGACCAGAACTGCACACAGTACTCATGATAGAGGATGAACCTTGTATTTAATTGATTACATCTCTCTTCCCTTCCTAATAATTTCTTACATTAAATTGCTTTATAGTCACTAACAAGCTTTTAACTGACATTTGAATAGAACTACCTAATTGCAAGATATCTGTCCTGAATGGTTCTAGCTGGTTCAGAGGCCATTGCTGAGGCTGGGTAGTGAGGGGGTCTTCCTCCCAACTCAGCCATGTGTTTTTCTCCACTGTTATCCACACTGGCTTTCACCTGCCATTACTTTGTCCAGGCTCATGAGATGGTTTTTGCAGCTCCTTACAGGCAGTTTGCATTTTACTCCCTTGAATAAGCTGGTACCACCAGCAGACTGAGCCACTTCACCATTTACTGTCTGATTGATGGGCATGTGAATTAGCATTGGCCCTACCACGGATCCCTCTAAGATGTCATTGGTGACTTCACTGTGAAAAATAGCTGATTTACCCTTACCTTGTCTTTCTATCCTATATGCAGTTGCTGACTCATGAGAGGATCTTCCCTCTTATCCTATGCCAGATTAGCTTCTTTATGAATCCTTGGTGACAGACATTATTAAAGGCTTTCCAGAAGCTGAGCAGATCATACCGAGTGGATTGCTCTAGTCTGCAGCTTCACTGTTTCCTCCGAAGCCATAAGAGGGTGGTGAAGCACAGCTTCATAGCTCCTCACTGCAAAGCTCTGCCAATTTTTCCCTCTTAGTCTATATCTGTCCTTGCAACTAATCTATTACCATGGCTTTTACCGTTTGCCAGCCATGGGTGTCGGATTTAGTGGTTTGCATTTCTCTAGATCCCTCACAGAACTTTAAAGAAAACAGGGTCACGTGCCATCCTCTTTTTTTCTTTGGCTGTTTTAAGTAAAAGGTTATACACCAGTCCTAACAGCGCAACAATTTCCCATTAGCATTCCTTAAAAATCCACAAGCAAGTAACATCTGCTTCTCATGAATTTGTTATTATCCCTTGCATCTATTTGTTCTAAAACCCCATCTAATGGCCCTTCAGTGTGAGGCAGCTTCTCTGCATTATCGCCTTAACAAGTGGCTCTGCCATGGGAATGTCACTAAGCTTTTCTGCACCAAACGCAGACACAAGTGATCTGTTTTGCTGTTGTGTTAAGGCTAGTTTTCTCTCGAACTCCTTTGCCATCCTCATCGTCTGCTGACTGCATACCCTGGTCAGCTGCAGAACCCTCCAGTAGGCTCCCTGCTTCTGCTGGGGTAGAGGAAGCTTTTTGGCTATTAGTAAGTTATCACCTCAAAATCTTTTTTAGTCTCCCTTTCTGTTTCTGCTTTTAGTTTGACAGAGTTCATGTCCTTTTTCTCATTTGGACAGGATCTATTCTGGTTCTTTCCTGTGTAATTTTTATCATGCTATTACAATGAACCAGTAATTATCTTTCTTCTGGAATGTCTCTGATATTTCAATACACTTATATAAAAATCAAGCATTTTATACCCATATCCTATTTTCAGACTTATAGCAAATAGAAACAAGCATACATTCAGCCTGATTGCTCCAGCTCCTGTGCCCTGTTAAAAAGGGGCTTTATTTGTCCAGATTGTGCCTTGCTGTTTCCTGCTTACTTGTGGTTATAAAGAGGTCAAAATGGCACCTTTAAGGACATGCCATCATGAACTCCTTCTCCTCTCTGCCTGCTTGCTTCCCCCCAGTCTCTATCTTGAAATTCCTTTTTAAATCTTACTCTTTCTCACAGAGGCTTTCTTCCCCAATTAGGTCATGCCACACAAAGGCTGAGCATCCTACTCAAGAGCTTCAGCTTTTTGTTCCAGAAGCTTTCAATTTGCCAAGAATATGTCCTAATATTTTGGGAATAATTGCACATCCTTCCCTCATTTTTCTCCCTAGGCATGGAAAATTTAAATATTCTAAAATGTATCCAGAGATACATAGTGATGCTGCCCTGTGCCAACTATACACCTACCCACAAAGGGGAGTCACAACATTTCGATACCTGCAAGCTGGCTCACTGACACTGACTGCTTGGCTTTTAGGCAGTTGAAGTTTGTTGAGATGACTCCTTTCTTGCTTCAGCTGCCCAGCCTCGGCTGTCAGTCTCTGGCACGATCTCATCAGCCACCCCGAGTTTCTGCTCCTCACCCAACATCCTTGCAAGGAGCTGAAGCAGAGATGTGGCCTGTGTTAACTCTCCAGCTCCAGCTGAAGCTGAGCTGGCGGCTGAGGAATTTGCAAAACTCTACTGTGATCCTAAACCTGTCTGTGCTGTTGCATCGGCTCTGTAGTCTTCATCTGGAAACACAGAGCAAGTGTCAGGGAAACACTCGCACGTGGGAGAGGATTAACAGTGGAAGGTCATTAAACCTCCACGACTTTCCATGGTGACGAAAGGCGCCCTTAAAGAAAGACTTAGCTGTCACCTGGGCAAAGCATTTTATCCTTGTGCCATTCCTTAAGCCCATGTGTGTCCGGACAAAAGTTAACTGGCCCGTACTTGCGTATTTCCTTCTTATCCGCACTTTATGATGTACATTGAATAGGCACTCCTGGCAGAGGGCAACCGGTCTGTCACACTCACAGGAAACTTCAAAGGCATAGTTATGGCCTAGAAAGGGAATTATTATATTTTGAGACATTTATATCAATCCTTCTGATTGCAGACAGCAGATGGGCTGTATGATGGGTTTTAGAGCTTGAGCTGCAACAGGGAATTTTGTTGATTTTTCTTTGCAGAAACAAAGCCATAAAGATATATTGTCTCGATATAGGCTTTTGCCTATATTTAAAACAACTTTGCCAAACTTCTGAAAAAATACAGGAAAATTGGGCTTCGTCATTCATTACAATTGAGATAAACTTCAGTGTGATACATTCAAATTAATTTCAAATAAATGTAGTCATTAGAGAGAAAATCATGGGCTGGACCGAGATTTGTATTGTCTTCACAACTGTCTTAAATCAATGTATATGTTGTACCAGGCTTTATTTTATCCTGCTTTATTCCCTATTTTCCACCAGAGGGAGGTGTTGGATCAAGCAGTTACTGAAAGAAACCCACACACTCCATCTCAAAGAGCAACTGCAGTGATGCTGAACTCGGTGGAAATGTGGGTGCCTGTGGGGCTCCCACATACCTATAAGGCTTGGAGAACTTGGGTGCTGCAGTAAAGCTTAAGACACAATCGTGAATCAGTTAGGGCTGTAAAATGTCATGGGGAATTCTTTAAAAAAAGTACATTGAGGAAATAATAGAAATGTGAAGGTAGCAGCTCACCAGAAGCTGTTGTTAAGAAAAATAAGGGATTATAATCCCAGGCAAAGGTGTTGCTACAGCAGCATGTCCCAGAGCTTTCCCCCCGCAAAAAGGCTGGAGGGGAAACCAGTGTCTCGGGTAGCCAAGAGTCCTCGGCATATTGTGTTGCAGGGACTTGGTGTCCCCCAGCTCCTTGAGCTGTGCCTGGGCTAGACATCCCGGGGGGGGGGGTCTGGGGTCTCTGTGGGGCTGCAGCCTGGCCCATGCACCCGCTGCCTGGCCTGGCTCCCAGTGAGCCACTCTGGGCACTCAGGTATTAGAAACTATCACTGGTTTAAGGCTGATCTGAAATTGTCTGTTTTCTTTCTGGGAATTCCGCCGCCCCCCCCTGCCGCACATGTCTGTTTTTCTCAATGAAGAAGTCAAAGTTATGTATTTTGGAGAAGGAAATGTGGACATGAGTCAAAAAGCCTTATGAGAAAAGGGAGCAGCTGGGAAGAAAAGAAAGCTGAAAGAAACTTTTCTGAAAGTGAACAACTTCATTAAAATGGTATTTGCAAACATAAAAGCAGATTCAAGGGAATCTTTTTCCTGTGGTTTTTTTTTTTCCTCCTTTGAGACTGTCTCACACCGCTGACAGCAGCCAGCTCTAGGAGAGCACTGCCCCACATTGCTTTGTTTCTGTTCCTGTCCACTACCTTTGATGGGGACAATATATTTCTCACGCTGTGCACCATGTGCACCACATGCTGTGCTCCTGTTGCTGTCACCCCCACTGCCTTTTTATTTAACTTCTGCAAAGCCTGAGTTGACCAGCTGATATCCAAGCCTTACATTAGCCTTTACTTATATATATGAGCCAAACAGGGGAGGGGAGGCTTGGTTATTTTCTGTATCACCAGAGAATTAAGGAATCGGGCCAGCTCCAGGTGTTTCTGAAGCACCTACATATGCACCTCCAGTCGGCTTTTTGGCTAAAGTGAAGGACTGGAAAACAACCCTTCCATCAGGGAACACACTAGAGCCACGGAGGGAGCCTCATGCTGGCTTTCCTCCTTGCCAAACGAGTGCAGGGTTGGGCTTCAAGTAAACGAAGCCTCCCCTCCCCACACGCCTTACTACCTGGTGAGCTGAGCAGTCTCCTGGTCAGTGGGATAGCTGGTCTCCCTTGAGCACGCAAGAAACTGGATTTGGGCTTCTCACATCCCATATTGCTGAGACAGTGGCTACAAGAAGAGCAATCCCACTTTTAGGTGTGCTTTGAATGAAAAAGCTCCTTCTGATTTTTGAAAGGGCACCTGAAGTCCAGGCAAAGACTCCAAGAAAAAAACTCGCTTCCCCACAAAGGTAAACTGTAAGTTAAAACTTTGAGAAGCACTGGCTACCTCGCTTCTGAAAATCCCTCTGTAAGCCTTGGTGGGCAAGGCCTGTGCCTTTTTTCCGTGCGGTGAGCGTATCTGCACAGTGTCAGCACTCCAGGAATAATCATGGGGCGAATTGCCACAGAGATTTGCTGCAGGATAATTGCCTCAAACAGAAGGATAAATAGCTTTTTCTGGCATTAAATGGGCCTCTTACGTGAACGGCAATAAACTCTATGCGAACAGATGTTTTCCTTCTTTTTTCGTCCTCTCGCATCTCATCCATAATTACTCACTAAAATGTTCTTGTCTGGGTTGCTGAGAGCAATCTTGCCGCTGTTTGTCTTCACAGTGTAAGGCTGAGCACTTCAGCACAAAGATTGAGCAAAAAGCCGTCGATTCCTAAAGCCTCCCGTCACTGTACATCAGTAATCATCTTCTTCCCTCCACAGTAGGCCTGAGGGAGGACTGAGAAGTTAGTGGGAAAATTTGCCTCTTCCAGCCACTGCTCTGTGGGTTCCAGCGCTGGGGTCTCTCCCTGCCTGCACTGGTGCCCTGGGCTCCGTTCAGGAGGCTCCTGCACTCCCCTGGCTTCGGGCACTGACCCAGCTATGGCTCAGAGTAGTTGCTTCTCCTTTGCCTTGTGGGGGAGGTCAGTGTCCCCTGAGACAGTCCTCCCTGCTCTATGCCACCGCAGCTATGCTGACCAGACAGCCAGGAGATGGCAGGGAAGCTGCTGGCTTTGCCTCCAGCCTAGCCACCAGGACAGCAGCAGGCACCACGCAAGCTCTGCAAAAAGCCTTTATGCTTTCGGGACTGTGTACTTCACCTCCTGACAGAGTACAGAGAAATTACCTCCATCCTGAAGAGGTTCAATGCATTCTGGCAAGGGGATCTCCTCCTAACAAGGAGCCTGCAAGTGAGGTAGGAGCTGGGGGACAAGCACAAGCATTAGCCTGGCCGAGTGTTCATCGCCTGGAGTGATGCCTGTAGAGGTGCCTGCATCTTCACAAATCCGCTTAATCCTTCCCAGCGCATCTTCGAAGCGTCTGGCTGGCCTCTGCTAGCCACGCCTACAGCTGAGTTTGGAGGCAGATATGCTGTGGGAAGACATGTGCTACCCCCTGCGGTAACACCTAATCTATATACAAACTCTCAGCTATGGAGGTTATTCCACTTTGAATCGATACCGATATCTCTGCATCACTGATGCTGCTCTACATCGCATTGAGGGCAAACTGCCTTGAAAAGAGCCTGCGGGAAGAGCACAGTTTTATCCTCACCGTCTGGTCCTGGCCAGGCTGCTCAGCTGCAGGGGAGCCACGGCATCTTTTCTGCTGAGGGCAAGGCCATTTCTCTCCTCCTTGTTAGGATTTTAAGACATTTAAAATGCAACCAGTTGGAGGAGAGGATTGGCTGACCACAGGGCAATAGTTCAGAAAAGCAACCTTTTTGTTACAGGTAAAGACAGTGATACTGAATTTAGTGTCCTGCAAAAATGGGATGCTTTTCAGACACGTGGGTGAGACCTTTGTTAAAGATGGATGCATATTATTAAATTGGCCTGCATACTGGTCTGGGACATTTTTGCACACCTCCTATCCCATGAAAGCTCCTTTTCACCCATCAGGTCCATCAAAGATGCTGCCAGTCACTCCCAGCTTTTATTTTATCCCATTGCCTTTAATGAGGCATGAACTGTACAGACACATGCCCGTATATCAAAGAACATTGTGAGAAAGACTGTAGAAAAAGTGCACAGCACATTAATTATGGGTCTTAATTTGTTTGTGAAACTGCTACCTGGAACACGTTGCTGCTCTTCTTCTCCCTAGCAGCCCTGGTGCTCCGGCTTGCATCTCTTCTCCCCTTGGAGAGCTCTTTTCCCCAAGCACTTGCAAATGAAAGTCTCTCTCAGTGATCAAATTGTGACATCTGCTCAATTACTCCAGTGCTGTTGCCATCCCCTGTATAAATACTTTGGCATTTGTACTGTACTATGTAAACCCATTAAAAACATGTAATAAAAAGGCTTCTATAACTTCTTAAAGCCATAATTACTACTCCAGCTGTGGTGTTTTGCAGAATTCTGAGCATTATAGATTAATCCCTTTGCCAAATTTCATTTTTTAATGAAAGACATTTATCCTTGAGCTCAGAAGTGTAAAAATGCCAGTAAAATTGATTGCATCCAAAAAAAGGGAGAAAGCTGAGCCCAGAATAACACCAAAGTAATCTTTAAAATGTACAGAAAATAGGATTTTGTAATAGAAACTCAGGGTAATTTTTAAGCAAAGCTGGACATCTGTCTGGGATTACAGTAGAGATACAGGTGAAATACAGACAACAAAATAATATTGCAAAAATCTTTGTGCAATAGTATGTGAGCTGCATATGAGCTATCACTGCTTAACTCCTGTAAACTGGAATGTCTCTTCTAAAAAATGGCGATACGTATTTTCAGGTTTTATACTAGTATCTGTGCAATAAAATTGCCAGTGCTTACTTTAAAAAGCAGGGAGAATTTTGCTTGTTCAGAATGATTAGACAATTTAGTAAAAGGCAGACTGTAAAACCACTGTTGCTCCTCTCCAGGAGTGAAACACAGCTGCTGGAATTGCATTTGTAGATACCACGAAGATCAAGGTTAAATAAATAAAGGTAAGGCCCAGGGACAGCAGAGAACTGCAGAGCATCTTCTACTGAAGGGCCGTCTCATTCCTCTTCTCGTTCCTGCGATGAATGTATGTGCACGAGTACAGGTATCTATGTGTGCAAGTGCACAAGAGTGTAACTCAGGGGTAAATCTTGATCTATAATCCCTTCTCCAGGCCATTAATTGTCAATTATCTCTTTCATCAAATTCGGAGTATGCGGCTAGGCTGTGGTGTCTGAATCTCTCTGTAGCTGGAAGGGAAAGAGAGCTTCTGCCCACACCTTGCGCTGAGCTGCCAAACAGCAAGATCAATCTTGTGTTAAGCTGCCGAAATAGCCCACAAGCTTGAGGAAAACTAATAGGAGACTGCATGAACATGGGTTTTTTTAGCTGTTATCTTCAAACCTACCAGTGTCGAGCTGAGAAGTGGTTTTAATGATCCACGCAGCTGAGCTTTAGCCTTGACAGCTGTTCAGACACGTATTTCTCAGCAGCAGTAAGTGGGTGATAGACCAATGTGGCCAATTTACTTCTCCATTGCTAACATCTAAAAGATAACAGAAAGAGATTCATACTCTGAGTTTTCAGTGGGATTTAAGGCACAGGAAGGAGTAAGGGCTGTATCTCCCTTGCAGAGCTGCTGGGCTGTGTGCAGGCTCCCAGGAGGTCTGTCACTTGGTGCATCGAGCAACAATTCCAGGCTTTCCAGCTGCAGTTTTAAGGAACAGAAGTGAGACTGGCTTGCACCAAAGTCATCACTGAGAAGCCACCTGGGGATCATCCCAGGTTCCTCAGGGCTATGGCAGAGCTTTAGCACGTAAATGTGCAAGGTGATAAAACAGGCCTGGCCCAAAGCTCTGACTCCTGCAGACTCAGGATCAGAGGCACACACATCTTCTGTGGGGAAGGACACACCATGCTTCTCTTCACGCAGCCACTTTTAAAATGATCTTGTGAAAGTTTCTACACAAAACCTCTCTGTTTTTATGTGCATGGCAACAACGTCACTCCGGTTTTCAAAGCATTAGCCACGACTATAGGAGGGAGGAAAGGGAAAAAAGTCTTCCTTTGCTCTGTCCTGTAGATTTTGGCAAGTGGCTCATATCAAATCCAGCGGGGTTGTTAAGCAGAGTCGAAAAGAGCAATTTTATTCATATACACATTTTATAGGAGGAATGTTCCATTAACAGTCCTTGGAGAACCCAGGGAATTCCCAGGGGTGTTTTTCCTGCCTGGGGTTTAATTTTGCACAGAGATCTGGGCAGGCATTTTGACTAGCCAGAAGATACACAGGAGCCTTGACAGTGGGTGGAGGCAGAAGATGGATGGTGGTAGGCAAGATGTTTGAACTGAAAATGGCCATAAGGGAGATCAACATTAAGTAACTGCTGCAAATGAGAGATTTGCTACCAACAACATTCCAGGCAAGATGTGATTTATAAGCAGCAAAGACAGCACTGAAGCAATGAACTTCCATTGATGTTAAACTTTTTCCTTCCAGAGGTTCAGCACTACGCTCTCACCATAGGCAAATTTGTAAATGCAGGAGGAATTTTACATTTTTAAAGACTTTTCCTGGAGAAATGAAGGGAGCTGTAGAAATCTGTGGCACCTACATAAAAAGTAGGACTGATGTCTGGTTTTCGTTATCAGGGCTTAATGCTCACTGGTCTCAGTAGAAATTGCATGCTCATATTCAGAGTCACTATTTTGGTTACTCCTTACGTTACGTGACAGTACTTTGCGCTCTGTTGGATCCGGCATGTTGTATATTCCTCTACCACTATTCATCTTGCTTTGGGGACAACAGGGAGGGGAGGCTATTTGCTGTCTGACTCAAAGAGTGAGCATGTTTTGCAGAAGCTGTATTTCCCAGCAATCACCTCAAAAAGGTCCATCCTCCAGTTGAACTGGAGTTGCATGCATTACACTGCAATTTTAATTTGCTTTTCTTCTTAACAGACATTGCTTGCATACGGGTGTCTTTGCAGCTGATTCCTGGGGGAACAAATTAGTTTATAATTCACTTGTTAAAATGGAGAAGTGAGACTGCTTAAAGTAGTATCTTAATGCGCACTGATTCTCAAGCTAACCCAGATAAGATTTCTCACTGTTCCCAAGATTTCCTGAGGTCCTTCTCTACCACTGTTCCCTTTTTCTCTGTCTTTAGAAATGCTCTGTTGTTTTTTAAATAGGCAGACTTACATTCAAAAGAGATGGGGGAGAAGCATGAGAAATTCAATCCTTTGTTAAAACACAAAAGCAAAATGAAAACATCGAGTTAAATTTGTGAACTGTTCTTTATCAGGACCACTCCTAGCATGCTCACAAATTGGGGCTGATCAGCTTTCTAAGGAAAGGAACGTCTTGTACAAGGTCAGCATTTACAGTTACAGCTCAGCAATGACAAGAAGAGTTGCTGCATTCAAGTATTTGAGCTTTCTGTTGAAGCTATATGAGCGAAGAACAATAAATGAACCTGTGATGCTAAAACCAAGAAAGACTTTGTGGTTTTTATTCTGCTCAGTTAGACCTCTTTTATTTGAATATGCATTGTTCAACCTTTTAGGAAAGCTTTGATTTCTCAAGGATCAAACTTCAAGAGAGTATTTTAAAATGTATTTGGACACTTTATACTTTTTGAGTCTTGACCTTTATACTCCTGCATTTAAGATCTTCTCCATAACCATACAAATACAAACTTTTATTTTAATATGACCTTCACAGGCCATTATTTATTGACCAGATGCTGATAGTTTAAAACAACCTTGGTGCTAAGAATTTTGTGATATAATGATTTTGGCTAGCAGTATTGCAAGTCTTGTGTCTTGTCACATTTATCCCTGCATTTAGTGTACTCGACGTATGTCTAAACCTCTCTTCCCTGAGCAGCGGCATTACTCCTATCCTCCAGATGAATGATGCCATTTCACATGGAGGAGCAAAGTGATGGACAGGTGGCCCTGTGCCCTCCCGAGTGACCTTCTGCTGATGAACTCCAGGAGGTGCTCGCGGATGGAGACAGGTGCCCGTCTCTTAAGCTGATGCCAGTTGTGATTGTTGCAGTCACACTCTGCCCTCATAAATGTGTTCCTCCCTCGCATTAGCACCAGGGCTTGTCTGATGTGCTCGTGAGCCACCTAACAGGGTTGCAAATAGAGGAAGACCGTGTGCTTGTCAGAAAGGTCAGCTGCCAGAGCCAACTCGCTTCCCCGTGGCAAGCACCAGAGCCTGCCCAAGGGAGGGATGGGGACCCCTGAGCAGGGGCAGGGGAAGCGCTCTGATCTGCACTGCATTTCCCCCGAGGCACAAACCACCCCGAGGCTGCCCCACGTTGGCTGTAGGCTGACCAAAAGACAGGATGGTACTGAAAAGGGTGTCCAGGTCTATTAGGAAACCGCTCCAGAAAGAGTTTTTCTGAAGTTAGTTTTCATCTGGGTCATGGCCCTGGTTTGACTTAGCTTAGGACAAAGAAGCCCCCCTCCTGCTACAGGAATGGCAGGCAGGAGTGTCACCTACCCCCTTCCAAGAGAAACCTGCATTTAGGGTGGTTTAATGCAACCATGGAATTGCTTTAACCTAATTTAGAAGAATAGTTTACCTGAAAAAGAGGATAGCAATGTTTAAATGGCAGGGAGCATGCACCTGGCCTTCCAGTTCATCTGTGCTTGGAGCCACGCTTGAAATCCCACTTCTGTGGACAGACCACTGCTCCCTCCCTTCTTCCTGCATGCAGCTCCTCCAGCCTGCTGCCAGCAGGTCTGGTTGCTCGGCTGCTGGCAGGCTCCACTTTTCCCAGTGCTCCTCTCTGACCTGCTCCCCCAGCAGCAGCCAGCTCCGGCTCTGCCCCAGGCTGTGAACAGGCAGGAGAAGTCAGAGAGGAGCAGTTCAGGCTGTTGCTGCTGGGGAGACGACAGCGGAAAGGAGGGAGCAGGAGCTCTGTGTAGAAAGCTTCTCCCTTGCCAGCAGACAAGGCGGGGGTGCTGGAAGCACAGTGCTGCATGCAGGGGACAAGTTACAAACTCTCTCCCCTACTTGGCAAAGAAATGGGGAGTAGCTGTGCACCTGTGTCCTGCACATCCCGCCTGAGAACGTATTTATTACTCACTGAGCTGCATGTGCTGCAAATCGGCTGCCATCGCCCTCCTCCCTGTTCCCGCAGAGCTTGCCTCCTGCCACTGACACGTCTCTCCACCTGTGGTTCCTGCTGCTGAAAATCCCACCAACCACCACTACCTGCTCATTGCTCAGTGATGGCTTAGCGTTGCGGCTTAAGACCAAAGCCGGACTGTGCACTTTGTATTTCCGTGCAGCGTGTCCCAGTTGCGAGACAAAAGGCCCCATGTGCTCCCACAGAGGTGAGCGGGACATCTGTCCTCTGCACCGCCTCCTGGCCCTGCTCAGCTCACCCAGTGCCTTCCCTTCACAGGTGAAACCAAGGATGTGTCGTGAAAATTCGCAGCAGGCCCGTGCTGGCCCAGGAGAGAGGCGAGGATGCAAAGCATAGACTTAGAAGAGTTATCCATGCGCATGAGGTGTCCCAGCCAAATTGGGGCACCCCAACTGTGGTTTCACGCAGGGTTCTCATACCCTTCAAATGTTCAGGTCCAACATGATATGACTAATTGCTAATACCTGCACTACTGATTACTAATCATAGTAAAACTTTGCAAAGCAACTTTATTTTTTCAGCATTCTTACTGCTTGTCTATTGATCCAGATGTCCCTGGAGTCAGCCTTGCTGGAGTTACTTATGTGTAACACCAAATGATACTGGGAGGATTTCAAAGATGTGTTGGAAGGGCTAGGGTGCTGCTGTTATCTTGGCTGTCCAGGGATATCCTTTATCCTTCACGGACAGCTCCAACCTTCCGAGAAGCAAAAGTCCGTACTTCCAGGGCCAGGCTGTCCTTTAGTTTGTTTTACTTAAGCATGAACAATAAAATTCCACTACCTCATGAAGTTACAGTGTATAACGTGAACTAATACATGTATTGTATATTAACAAGTTCATACACTTCTGTACTATAAAGACAGGTTGATACAATAGTTAGGGAGGGGAGTTTTCATCACAGCTGTCGCCTGTTAGGCCCGGCCTGTGAGGGCAGCCGGGGTCTGAGTGCCTGCACGAGTGACACCCACGCGTGGCACACTGCACGGCAAGGGCCGCGGCCGGGAAAGGGGCCAACGCCAGCCCCACGCTGGGGCCCGGGCGCTGACCCGCGCCCCGTGGGGCCGGCCGCAGGCGGGCACCCCCCGCGACCCGCA